>CAUYQV010098062.1:0-36285 GCA_963574575.1 Galagoides demidoff | reverse complement strand
CCCCCCTCCCCGCATTCTTAGGCTATTTGGTTATAGCTTTCATATAAAAGGTACAAATTAGTTTCATAATAAAGGTGTGTACATTGGATACTTTTTCCTCCATTCCTGCGATAATTTTATTCAATTTCTTTTTTATTTTTTTACTTTTTTATTTTATTGATTAGGGTTCATTGAGGGTATGAAGAATTAGGTTACACTGATTGCATTGGTTAGGTAAAGTCCCTCTTATAATTATGTCCCACCGCTAAGAGTTGTGCCATACAGCATAACCTCCCAACCCCCTCCCTGCTCTCCTCTCCCCACTCCTTCATTCCCCTGCCCCCCACCTTGAATTGATTTGAGTTTTTCTCTTGTGAGGGTATGTCTTAGGTTGTCTACAGGCTTAATATCAGAATAAGTACATTGGATTCTTGCTTCTCCATTCTTGTGATACTTTACTAAGAAGAATATGTTCCACCTCCATCCAAGTTAATAAAAAAGATGTAAAGTCTCCATCTTTTTTAATGGCTGAATAGGATTCCATGGTGTACATATGTTTATTCAATTTCTGATGAATGAACAATTGAAGAAAGGGTAAAGGAAGCAAGAATGAAATAAAGAGAGACCCTCATGTGGAATCCTGTCTTCTCACCTTTTCCCAAATCACCCTCTCCCTCCAGTCTGTCTACTCTCAGAAATGAAAATGGACTATTTTTGTTTCAAGACCCAAGAACATGCCCAGCAATGCCCCGTAGACCTGTGAAATGTGAGCGCACTGTTATTTGAATTGTCTTTTTTAAAGGATGCTTTCTGTGTTTCACTCTCATTAGCAGATGACATTGTTTTCTCAATTGGATTTTGAGATATCAGCTTTGGACTCAGTATTGTTTCATCTTTGCATGAGTATTATTCACTGATTGGACAAATTGTTTCTTAAATTTGTGACTAGCACCGTGAACACATCTGAAAATAAAGTACCATGGAAATAAAGTGAATGGATTTAAACAGTATAAAATTTAGTATATTAAAGCACATCATTTTATCTTTAGAATAAGCAGAAGATAAACTGGTGCTGTTATAAATATGGTCAGAAAAGAAATTGAGGGTGGACGAGAGAGAAAACCACTGAATCATCTTATGTAAATCAGTTAAGAATTTTCAAACTATTCTTGCAAAATGTTAAGTTTGAGGACTTATAGAGGATATTTCAGCAGAGGTAAATTTTAAGAAGTCTTCACTGTTTAATTTCAAAAGCATTCAGCTACTCATCCTGTCTTTGTTTTAGTTGTCAAACCCTTCTTGTATTGGCTTACGAAGGTTATAGTTCTGAGAATGAAATAATATTTGGTGGATATTTGAGGCTTTACAACATGTCATGTGATAAGGCTTGTGTTGGGGATGAAATCTTTCTTATGATTTGCAAAAATATCATCAGTCTAGAACCCTATGAGCTAATGATGTCTACTGTAATTGTCCTGTGAATGCTATTTATTTATTTATTTACCAAAATCCATGGTGGGCTTCCTTTCCTCACATAGCTAGGCTTGATAAAATGAAAAATTAGACCATTAATGCTTAGGTTTAAGTTATAAATGCATGTCATATTTGCAATTATGTTAAACATAAGCAACAAAGTGTTACGTAAATTAAACTGGGCAGTAGCCAAATTCCTTTCAGAGGATGGCAAAGTCAAAAATGAGAAAGAACCTTCCAATATCTCTTTAAACCCACATGGCAAGTTCTGCTGACTTTGTTATACTTCTTGAATTCTTAATGAATCGACTTGGTTAATCATACCTTTAAGAAATAGGGTATTTTGGTAATTAAGGAGGTATATTGACAAATTGTATCACCTAGATCAATCCTCCAGAGAGAAAATTCATTTCATTGTGGTTTACTAGGTGTTGAATAAAGCAAATAAGAAATAATTTTTATTCATACTGTTCCTTACCAATCAGAGCAATGGAACTTTAGAGTTTGAAGGGATGTTAATGTCATTTAGTCTGAACTTTTAATTTATATATGTAAAATATGAGGTCAAAGAGTTATATTTACCCAAAGGCAAATATTAGTTAGTTTCATGATTTCAACATCAACTCAAATTCCTTGATTCATGTTTTAGCACTTTTTCTTTTCTGAGATGGGAGTCTCACTATATTGCCCAGTCTGGCCTCAAACCCCTGGGCTCCAGTGAGCCTCCCACTTCAGCCTCCTGAGTAGCTGTGACTATAGATGCATGCTGCCACACTTGGCTCTAGTACTGTTTGTAAACATAATGCCACTTTTCACTGAATAAATATGAATAAATATGGGCTAAAGATATGTTTTTATCTTGCACAAAATTAACCATTAGATGTTCAAAAAATGGCATGTCAGGAAGGATGAAGTTTTCTTTGAACCTTGTGATGCTTTGAGCATGAAATTAAACTCCTTTTCCCCTCAAAAATTGAAAACATTCTTAAGGATTCAACAAATTTAAAATTTTTCCTAACATAGTCTGCATAGTAAGTTATAATAATTACCCCAAAAGGTAGCTTTTAAAACAGGATATTTTACACATAAGTGAGAAAATCCAGGCTCGGACTCTGCTGCCTCACAAATATGGTTCTTTAGGGAATGAAGTGACCTGCTCAGCCATTCTGAATCTTCTCACAGTATAACATTAATCAGAAAATTACAGTTCCTGAGGGACGTTGTCTTGGAACAGGATGTTCAGTACAGATGGGGTGGGAGTCCATGAGGAGAGGGAGGGAGGTACAGTCGTCTTACTTCTTTGTCAGTGAAATCTCAGGAATCTGTGAGGAGCCCCAGGTCGTGTTCATGAAAGGGACACAGTATAATACAACTTTTAAGCCTCTTACAGCCTACTGATGCACGTCCATTATCCTCTTGCTAAGCTACAGCAATTTTCATTGCCTTGTGCAGGAAAAAAAAAAATGAAATGCTTTTCTTTTATTTGGAATGAAGGGCACACCATTGCAGAGGGCTGCCTTTGCTGGTTCTGCCTAATGAAGCAGCATAGGCACCACGTGACTGGGACATCCATACCTGGGGGAAATAAGACCAGCTCGCGTAGCTGTCTAGATGTGTACATTGGCATGGAAGACCTTTGATTGGCTTTAGGAAATAATGGTTGATGTTCTCTGTGGATCTTGCAAGAGAATCTCACCGAAAAAAAGATGTTTCATTTATGCCACTTCCTTCTGTTACTGGCAGCCCTGCAAATGATCTGGAACAGGTGGGCATACCAATAAGAAAAGAGTGTGTTTTACAGCCTGTCATACTCCACTTATTTTATTTTGATGAAGATATATAAAGAGAAGATCATATTTGTACTTGATCCTGAGTTAGGAATCTGTAAAGCACTAACAAAATAAAAGGTACAATTTCTCTTCGGTTAAGTTAGTTGACTATTAAAATTGAGAATAATTTTCTCGCAATTTCACAGAGCCGTTTTTCATCGGTGGCAGTCATCATTTGGGGCAGGAAAAGAAGAAGCACTCTATCAAAAACAGATAAAGAAAAGCCACACCAGAGCCTGCTGCTTCTGCTATTTTGGATGATCGAGCTTGTGCGCAAATGAAATCATGACAGGTTCATTTATATGAAATGGCCATTGTTGATCTCCTTGCCAGAAACTAGATTGCTTTTTTATTTAGGAGATTTTCAGAGCAGTTCTTAGCTTTTTTAGTTAGTGGCAAAATGGCACCTGGCCAAACTGCCTCTTCTCGTCCAGTTGGTGTTACCAATGTCTTGGGATGCATGCATTAAAACATATTTACCGTCAACTGGAAGATTTTTTTTTTCCTGTTTAAGTGTTCTAATCAGTTGCGAATTTGGATTGGGGGATACCCTACTTAGCCCAACATTAATAATACCGAGAATAGTAGAAATTTTGCAACAAAAACAACTTGTGCATATTTTTTTCGTTTAATGGCCGTTTTCTATTATTGATCAGTTCTGAATGCTTAAAGAGTTTCTGTTGCTGGTTATACAGGCCAAATTTATTGAATGACTGAATTCGGTAAGTTGGTTGACTGAAGCACATGAAGGTATTAGGTCAGTGGTTCTCCACTTTCCTAATGGCCACGTTGTTAGAAATGGAACAAAGGGGCCACGACCCACAGGTTGAGAACCGCTGTATGAGGTAGTCACAAGAAGAATCCTTCTCTAAAACGAAACTAGCCAAGTGTGTTTTTTGATATCTTTTTCACTAATTTACACCGTCCCTTAGAGGGTCTGCTTGCCTGCTCATCAGCAGAGGCATGGGGTAACTTTTATGCTGCCAGCACACGTTCAGAACTTCGTAGCGAGGGGACAGGAATTGGATGAATGATCATCAGATAAGTGACCATGATTCACAGTTTTATTTTGCAGTTTGTTTCTGCTTCTTCTTGAGAAAGACACAGGTACCAAACATCAAGTTTTACTCTGATGAAGTTGATTAGAGAACATGGCTTTCAATCTAGCAGCCCACAGGGGTTTGTTTATTAACACGTTACTAAATTTTGAGATTCATGAGAGGTAAAACCATATCTGTCTTGTTTACCACCATCTACACAAAACTCAGCATAACAAAAAAACTATAACATAATACATATATATATAAACATATATGATAATATATGCAGAGGGTGCCAAAAATGTATACACATTTTAAGAAAGGAAAAATATGTATTAAATAGGATGGCGCCTGTGGCTCAAAGGAGTAGGGCACCGGCCACATATGCCGGAATTGGTGGGTTCAAACCCAGCCCTGGCCAAAAAAAAAAAAAAAAACTGCAAAAAAAAATGTAGTAAATTTGTAATATTCAATATGTAATAATAACAAAAGATGAATATAATCAAGTTGAGCATGTTTTGTAATTGCAGAAGTCAAATTGACTTGTGTATTATAAATGAAATGTAGTTTTTCCCTTTCTTAAAATATGTGTCCAGTTTTGGGAACTCCCATATACATATGAATATATTTGTATACACACATATGTGTATATATAGTCTATTTCACATACGCTTGCAGTGGTTGTGTTCTACAAAGTTGCTATGGATTTTGAATTAGTGATACACATGAATTGCTCCCAGGAGAAATTTAGGTTTAGGTGCCTACAAGCCTTTGATCACAACATTCTCATTGATTGTTTGATACATATCCTTGTTTTATGTATGTTTCTGTTCAAAGAGCATGCAGTGAATTTCCTGTCTCTCCTTAGTGAATATGTGTTGTTTGTTGATTCAGCAACACAACACTATGACTCATGCCTGAATGTCGCTAATCTAACATACACATTTTCTCCATAGGCACATCTCAGCCTTGCACTACGATTACCAGGTAACACTTCAGCATGATGGTTAACATTATTTAAAATAGTGAAATCGCTAACAAAAAGCACAAAAATGCAAAAAGCACAGCACTAATCAACCCTGAAAAGGACACTTGTTTGCAGTTAGAAAGCTGAAACAAGAAGGTATATGGTAGCCTTGTTTGCCTCAGTTGGGAGCCTGTGCACTGGGCAACTCGAATTTTTTGCCATGTTGAGTGTGCTGTATGCATGACCACGCCCACTCTTGGAATATTGATTTTGGCATTACAAATACTTTGGGGATGAGGGCTTTTTCACAAATATGACATCTGCAAATAATGAATATTGGTTGTGTACCTGATCCATGTTAAATGGTGCCCTCTGTCTTTCTCAGTGAGTTCTGAGCTTTATCTTTGGACGAATTATAATCTACATCCTGGAAGTGGCTTTTCAGGGTCCACAGGGAGAAGATGAGCCTCTGTCTCCTCAAGTGGTGGGCTCAGCAGTCTAGGCCTCCTGTCTCTACCTGTATCCAGCTAGGTGCCATAAGAGATGCAAGTGGTTCAGGGATTCATTCTACACCCCTGCTTTGTAACTGACTATGCCCAGGTGCTGTGAATACCAAGCTGGTGAAGGGATGGTTGACAGAGGACAAGCCAGCAGTGACCCTGGGTAAAAACAAGAAAACCAGCTGTCCGAGCTCTCAGGCTGCAGCAGGCCACATTCTGTTTTGTGCCAGGTTCTTGTTTCTCTGCTGTAACTCTGGGCTTCCCTGAGTCATTCCACACTTCAGAAACCTGCAGGCCTTTCGCTTCCTCAAGATCAAATGCTCCTGAGCCGACTGACTGTCCTTTCAAGGCCAGAGGGACCTGACCCATGTCTGCAACTTTGGAAGTCTAAAGCTGAACACCAGGGGCATGAAACGCCCTGATAAATGCCTTCTTGATTGATTAACTGTCTTGAGGCTCTTTACAGATTTTAAGTCAGGCTTTTTTTCTAGTGTCAATTGAACAGGCGGATGCCTGAAGTTCTTTTATTGAGGAGAAAAGCCTTTCATTCTGTAATTATAGAGGCACGGAAAAGATCATAAAAATATTCAGTTGTAACAATTTAGTGTGAATGCTTTTCAGTTAAAATGTAATTAGTCAACAAATGTAAATCACTAATTACGAGCTCCTTCTCTATTTTGATGTGAAACCATACTTCAAGCATCTCTTTCAACAGGAGACCTTAATATCGGAGCTACATAAAAGTGTAGGGGGAAAATGGAACAGCCAATTAGAGAGCAAAACAAAATAAAAGAGCAAATTTGACAATTTTGCATCTGATTGGTCTGGACAAAGGAAAGCTGAGTTATGAGGTGTTGTATTTGCAAAAGCATCAGCTCCATTTGGCATGATATTTTGATTGTAGATAAATAGATAGAGGTGGATGGATAGATGGATTTGCATAAGATTGTGTATTTGTTTCCTAGGGTGAAAAGTATCACAAACTAGGAAGCTTACAACAGTTTATAGTTCTGGAGGCTAGAAGTCCAAAGTCAAGGTGTCAGCAAGGCCATGCTCCCTCTGAAAGCTGCAAGGGAGAAGTCTTCCTTGCCTCTTCCATCTCCTGGTGTTTGGTTGGCAGTCCTGGCTTTCCTTGGCTTGTGGCTGCATCACTCTCCTCTCTGCCTCCATCACCACGTGGCCATCTTCTCCCATGTGCCATGTGTGCATGTGGCATTGCCTTTTTTTTTAAGGACACCAGTTGGTTGTCCTGGATTGGGGTCCACTCTAATGATTTCATCTTAACTGATTACATTGCAAAGACCCTGCATCCTAATAAGACCCCATAGATACTGGAATTTAGGATTTCAACATGTCTTTTTTTGGACACAATTCAACCTCATAGCAGAGGGGTTACTTTGTCATTCATAAAAATCCTGCATATAACTTTGGGGTACAAACTTACAGTTACAGGTTGCCTGTGGTCTATGTCCCCTGCTGCGGGAGGTTTTCCCTAAATCCTCTAGTAATAGCTGCGATATCACACTGCTGGTATCTGCCTGTCCTGACTCCTTATGTTCTAAGCAACTTCATTCCGGCCCTGCAGGAGAGAGTGTGCTGAGAATTGCCTGATGAGTACCTGGGTTTGTATGAGGGGATTTATGGTACAGAGTCCTTAGAAAATTCTTTTTCTTTGAATAAAAAAAGAATCTAATTTTGTGCAGAGCAGAGTCTCTGTGTCATGCCTACCTTTCTGGGGAATCTCTGTGCATCTCCTTTTCTTTCCCCCTCCCATCCTTGATGTTATCTTGTTTCTGTGTCCAAGTGTGATGTATTTCTGAATGTACTATATCACTTAGACTCTAATAGATGAGAAGATTTTTTTTGAAAATTTTATTTTACTTATTTTGTTACTTTTGTGAATAATTGGGGAAGATTTTCCTTTAGAGCAACACATTTCTTAAAATGTGTAAACATGTTTTTGGGACCCTCTATATATTTACTATATATGAGTATATATATTTTTAATCTGAGACAGGGTCTTTGTCACTGGGACTGGAGTGCTGGTGACATCATGATAGTTCATGGCACCTTCAAATTCCTGGGCTTAGGTGATCCTCCAGCCTTAGCCTTACCTAGTAGCTGGGTCCACAGGCATGGACCACCACATCTGGCTAATTTTCTATTTTTAGGCTGGCCTTGAACTTCTGACCTCAAGCAATCCTCCTGCCTCAGCTTTCCATCATGCCAGGATTACAGCATGAGCTACTGTGCCTGGCCAATATATATTTTAAATATTTTTAAAAGGCTGGTCATTGATCGTCAAATGCACTAGTATTGGCTTTACAACTGTTACCATCCTAGTGTCCGCATTTGTACTTTTTAGTCTCCATATGTTATATGCACCAATACGATGAGCAGGTGCTTCTCCCCTGGATTAGGAATGCCACATAGATGTATCTGTTGTGTTTTTTATTTGTAAGCATGTTTTTCATTTGGTTTTTGAAACATTTCTGCATAGTCAATGAATAATATAGTTATTCCTACTTGGCCTGAATGGAGTGAAGTTTGGAAAGTATGAACCACTAACCAAGGTTCACATGGTTAGTGAGTAATAATGTTTTCTGAACTCTGGTTTTCTTGGTTCCAATTGGGCCTTCTTTTCTCCTCCACAGTGGTCTTCCATGTAATTTGGCTTTGTCTTATTTCTACTCTTATGAAAAGGCAGCCACAAATAATTTATTCCCTGGAATGCTTTGTTGAGAATTCCTGATCAATGCTAGACACTCGGTTCTGATGACTCCTCTGGCACTTACTTAGTGGTAGGAATCAGAGTTCCCGATTACAGCTCATATCAAATGTGGATATCAACTATCACTGTGTGATTAAAATACTGCTGTTTGGCTCTTTGGTTTGTTTCACAAAAAGACCCTTTGAGCCAGTCAAAGGGTGGCTGATGCCTATAATCCCAGCAATCTGGGAGGCCAAGGTAGGTGGACAGCCTGAGATCACAAGTTTGAGACCAGCCTGAGCTAGAGAGAGACCCTGTCTCTAAAAATAGCCAGGCATTGTGGCAGGTGCCTGTAGTTCCAGCTACTCAAGAGGCTGAGGCAAGAGCATCACTTGAGCCTGAGAGTTTGAGCTTGCTGTGAGCTATGACACCATGGCACTCTGCTGATGGTGACAAAATGAGACTGTCTCAAAAAAAAATAAGAAAAAAAGAAAGATTCTTTGTATAGGTTGGCTGTAAAATAGAATTACTTTAGTACCACAGAGTAGAAGGGAAGAGAGATTATTGAAATACTACATCACCCATTCATCCACAACTTCCTCTCTTCCCTATGGAGAATTTCAGTCATCATCAATGCTACAAATTTTCAGGAAAGAGAAAAATGGTAGTGCTAAAGTTGGATTAAACATCTGATTATAGTATTCCTTTATTTAAAATATTTCAACAACTTTCATTTTACATGAGTTAGAAGCCAAGCTCCTCCTTAATTTGGTATTTAGGCCTTTTAGTATCCAACCTCTGCAATACTCAATAACATGCAGTCACCTGAAGGTACCCTTTTTCTTCTCTTTGACACATGGTGTCACTTCTGCCTGGAGTCCCTGTGTGCCTGATTCTCCCAGTGACATCCACGCATCTCCTACACTCTATCTTAGCAGTCTTTGGGAAAGGTGCTCCTTACTCTCCAAGAAGAATTAAATGCCTTCCACCTCCATGTGCCTATAGCATTTTCCAAACAACTGTAGGAACAAAGGCAATATGTTGTTTGTTTGCGTATCTATTTTCAATGAGATCATAAGCTTTTTGAGGTCAAGAACCATATCTTCTCATCTTCAAGTACACTGTTTATAAATTTAGGTATCTGGTGCCTAGGTGAGTAAGTTTTTATTGAATGAATGCATGTTTTCATGCCTTGGCTCATTTACTCCACAATCCAGCTTTTCATATCTTTACATAATTTGTTTTATCATTCATGAAATAATTATCACCTCCTTCTGAATATATTGCACGTTTCATGCTTCCTTGAATAACACTGATTCATTTTAGCACTATTTATCTTAGAAGTATCTTTGTAGTTAAAACGAAATCATAGTGCAGTATTCACATGTATATTGGCCGCACATTCCCAGGCAGCTGGAGCCACAGCAGACTGTGTTGTGCACTCCTGGCCAGACGGCATCAGCATATCACAGTGCAAACCCTCCCAGCCTCCCAGCCACTGAGCCATTCTGACTGCAGTGGATTCTGCAGCATGTGGAGTTTGATCTGCAGTAGCTTCTCTGTCAGATACTTTGCACTGTGGTGAACATTTCGGGAAAGCAGGAGTTTCGTTTTGGCTGTTGCAATGTGAGTTTTATGGTAGCTTGAGAGTTCTCCAAGTGATGTTTTAGGAAATAGAGGATAATATTTTTTAGGAAATTACAGATAGGTGGAATTTCCTTAGTACTAAAAAGAGCAAATATCCAGCACTCCAGACTGGACAAGATGGTCAACAGTTAAATGGTGTCTGGAAGAAACTATTGCAGACAGTGTGTCTTAATATCAGGAAATTTTGAGGAGGACAAAGGAACAATTGCCATTGTGTGATGGAGCTCTAAGGGAACAAGGATTTAATAATTTCCTGTTGAGTGAATTGCATTAGTGATCATTCCCATAGAACTTCCATTCCTAGGAATGCACTCACCATCTCCATTCCTCTAAATGAGGTATTTGTTTACACTTGGACTTAAATGCAGGGTAATAAAGCATTTAATAGAAGGGACTCAAAGTAAGAAATCAGCAAGATGTAATGATAAAAAATAAATTCTTCTGTGTATCCTTTACTTTAAAAACATGTTTTCTCCTTTTACTTGCTTTCTTAAGCATCTGACCCTACTTGCTAACTTCTGTAATACTTCACAACACCATAAGTAACATACTTTTAAATATAGACATTAAAGGAAGCATAAATATTTTACAGTAACAGCCCTAAAATGAAATAAACACATAATTGAAAAGAAAATCATCAATGGGGAATAGAAAAGGTGCAAAAGAACTTATTTTCTTATTTTTCAGTAGCCCATGTATTTGCCCAAAGGTATTCTAAGTTTTTAGAAGGTGATCATCCAGATAGAATCTGTGAATGTGCAAAGTCTGCTTTGCTTGAGGAAGTGGGGAGCCCCATCTTCATTCTGTTTCTTATGTTTCATGTTAAATCAGAATGGGCTATTCATAGACTTTCAGTCAATTACCTAGATTCATTCTTTAAAAATATCTAAAGAATTCCTGTTATGTGCCTAGTACTATTCTGGGTTCTGGGTCCAAAAAAATTGTCTCTTCCTTTATTGAACTTATTTTCTAATAGGCAAGATAGAAATAACAACAACAACAACAGCAACAAAAAGGTAGCTACCATCAGTAGTGAAGAGAATACAAGTGAAAACTAAAGGGGGTTGATTGGTGAGAGTATGTATGGGTGGAGTGGGGTGAGGCTGACTTGTCTAACATGAGTAGATAGTCTAGGCCTCTGAGGAGGAGACATTTGGGCACCTGGATGAAGTGAGTGGTAGCCGTTTGGATTTCTTTGGGAAGAGCATTCTAGGCAGGAGTAATAGCAGATATAAAAGCTCTGTAATCAGAATTCATGTGGCAAGTTTGAGGCCCAGCAATAAAGCCAGCATGGCTGGTGCAGAAAGGAGGCCATGGTAAGGATTTACATTTTATTCCCCTGTGATGGCATACTTCAAGAAAGGAACTAAGCTAACTTACGTTGTATAAAGATCAGAGTGGCTGCTTAGTTGAGAATAGACCATGGGGTGACTAACATAGAATTAAGACCAATGATGAAGCAACTGCAGACTTCCACGTGACTGGATAGCACAGCCTATGGGTTTCCAAGTACGCTATTGTGTCTTGGTTGCAATAATCCAAATTATTCAGATGCATTAAATATTCTAAGCCTGTTATCCCAATTTTACACTTCATAAAGACTGGATTCAAAACTACCCCAGAGACTATTCATATTCATATTACAAGTGTATGTTTCCTATAAAGCAGCATCATTTTCCAACTAGTTCCATAATGTGAAATCCAATTACAGTGACCACATTTATTAGAGATAAGTTTTTTCTCACAGTTGATATTACCAAACAAATGAATTCCAGAGCAACAGAATATTTCCAATTAAAATTAATACATCTTAATTTATATCCACCCTTATTTTGATAAAACTTGAGTCCAAGCAATTCCTGTTCAATGATTGTATTTGTAGATGACTTCAATTAATCAGCTTTTCAAATGTAAAACACAATCACGTAAATTTAAAAGATTATAAACCCTGATGTCATTTTAGTATTTCACTTAGAAATGCACTACAAATTAACTATGCATATCTTTAAGCTTTTCACAAACATCCTTTTACATAATGAACTTATAATAAATTTTGAAGCGATGTCTTAGTTCATTTGAGCTGCTATAACAAAATTTTATCAACTGGGTGGGTACATAAAAAGCAGAAATTTATTTCTCAGAGATTTGGAGGCTGGGAAGTTCAAGATTGAAGTGTGGCAGATTCCGTGTCTAGTGTGAGCCCATTTCCTGATTTGTTAGGTGGTGGCTTCTAGCTGCATCTTCACAAAACACAAGCGGTGAGGGCACTGATCTCATTCATACTCTCCTCTAAATGCCATCATATTGGGCATTAGGATTTATTATTTTTTTATCACAGGTTAATGTGATAGTACCAACAACCAAGTCTCCATATTTGAATTTGTTAAGTAGAGTCCCTATGATAGTTATGTCCTGTACCCCAAAGGGGTGCCATACATGCCTACATTGTGCTCATACAGTGAGAGTACCCTAAACCCCCCTTCCCTCTTTCCCTTTCCTCATCCTCCCCCAATTTGAATTGAAATAATTTTTTTCTCCTATGTTGCCATGAATTAGATCATCCATTGACTTCATATTAGCATTGAGTACACTGGATAGTTGCTTTTCCATTCTTGTGATACTTTACTGAGAAGAATGTGTTCCAACTCCATCTAGGTCAGTGGTAGACCTAGACCTTCCTAATGCCGCGGCCCTTTAATACAGTTCCTGTGGGTCGTGACCAACAGGTGGCAAACCGCTGATCTAGGTTAATATAAAAGAGGTGAAGTCACTGTCTTTGTTATGGCTGAATAATATTCTATGGTATATATATTCCACAGTTTGTTAATCTATTCAAGCTGATAGGCATTTAGGTTGTTCCCACATCTTGGCCATTGTAAATTGAGCTGCAATAAACAGTCTAGTGCAAATGTTCTTAGGATGAAATTATTTTTTTTCTTCTGGGTAGATGCCTAGCAGTGGGATTGCAGGGCCAAATGTGAAATCTAATTTGAGCTCTTTGGGCATTCTCCATACTTCTTTCCAAAGAGGCTCTATTAGTTTGTAGTCCCACCAATAGTGTAAAAGTGTTCCGGGGCATTAGGATTTAACATATGAATTTGTGGGGGAGGGCATAATCATTCAGTTCATTAGAAGTGATGACATCATAAAAGAAAGTTATAATTCATGCCCGTATGTAAGATCAGTGGCTTTGTTTTCATTGACAAACATTCAAGGTAGGTCCTACTAACCTACTACACACATTGAAATAATGTACTAATGGGTTATGTAACTCTGGAATATTATTGTACATTGGGGGCTGCAGCATATCTTCTATGGGTAAAGGGGCAAAAGCCATGGTGGGCTGTTCTGATCTACCCTTCTAGAGGCAGAAGAGGGGTAAATGCCAGCTCCTGGGGAGAGAGTACCAGAGCTAGAGAGCAGGTTCTGCCTTTAGTAGGCATGTGACTTTGGGCAAATGACCTCTCCTCCTGGAGTCTTTCTGTTAGAGGAGCATAAACATGGTACCAGTCTTTTAGATTGTTTTGAGGATTAAATAGCTAAAATGTTTAAAGCGCTAAGACAGCAAACATGGCAAGCACTAAATAAATGTGAGCTTTTATTATTATATCCTCCAGTTTGCTGCCTAAAGCCTGAAGAGCTTTGCAGTTCTTCTTTTGAATTAAATTTCCTAGAGAAATTTTTCTTTGGCATATATGAGAATATCTGCCAAGACCATATTTGGCTTTTTAAAGATAAAATGTTTGTGTGAAAAAAGGAGATCATACACGTTTTATCACCAAAAATTCATGTCATATTTGTGCATTGCTCTTGTTTTCCCAGATTTCCTTTCTCATACGGGCATCTAATAATGGAAAAATCAATAATTAGTACCTCTAAGTCACAGATATTTAAAATAGTTAATTATAGCATTCTTTGTGTGTGCATGCTTGTGTGTGTGTGTGTGTGTGTGTGCGCGTGCACGTGCAAAAATATAGTGATAGGCTTCTAACCTCATGCCTCCCTATAGCCCTGCACAAACACATCAGGAAGGATAGTGAGTAATCATTCTTTGCAATTCTGTCAGCTGAATTGCAAGTGTGATTACATAGCCAGGCCAATTGGAAGAATGAAAATTTCTTGGGAGGGATATAGATCACAAGTGGTGATTTCCAGAGCTTTTCAATAGGTTAAATATTAGAAAATACAGCTTTTTCCCTGTGGGCAGGTGAGTTTCTTTCATTTATGGCATAAGCCTTTTCTAAGCATGCTCTGTTATCCACACCACTGTTCTTGGTCTTACGGATGTTTCAAAGGCTGGAGGAAAATAAGTCAGTGCCCTTGAGAACCCCAGGAGAGATAAAAGAGATCATATTGTAACCCAAAATATGAAATTGCCATTTTCATAGGTCAAGTATTGGCAATTTGTATGATTCAACCTAAATTACATTTTTAAAAAGGCTAATGTAAAAAGTGGCACACTTGTTGTGAGCCCGGAAAGTAAAAGAGAGGAGGCACTGTGCTTTAGGCGGGGATCTCTTCAACCTGTCACAGCTGTGTAATTATATAACGCTAATAAGCTTCATAACCTCATTTCGGGGTTACTATTGTTCGCATTCCCTCTATTTGTGTTTTTTGAATCCAGCTCGTAAACCCTATAATTAGGAAGAAGCATCAAAGTGCCTACTTACACACTTTTTATTTGTTTTCTAAGGTTGTAATTGTCTGTAAGTGCTTGCCTGGCTGACAATTCAGCAAACAGAATGGTTTCCAAATACCCTCATTGCAGCTTTCTTGATGCTGCTTTCTGCTTCCTTCCTCACCTTGAAGCTATTCAGTTTTTCACAGCTTTCATTCCACTCAAATGTAGGAAAATGTTTATTTTCAATTACAGTCCTACATAGCTTGATAGTTTCCCTTTGCCATTTTAAAGGGACCAGAGGAAATTAAAATCTGAGACGGTAAGTCATTTGACTTCTAGTCAAGAGATTGCTACTTTCTTTGTTAGAAGGGCTTTGAGATTTACTTCTTAAGTCAACTGCCTCCTTTGCTCTTAGAGCTCTGTGCAATTAGCTGATGACAGGCCTTCTAAAGCTGATTTCTGTTCTCCACGTTCTTTAAAGAATCTCTTCTTCTCCTGTTGTTTCCATAAACAAAGTTTGCACAAGTTGAATTTCATTGATTTTGATGCTTGCTTACTTCCAGGTAAATGGCAAATATGACTGCCCTGTCTTTGCAAAACTCTTAGTTTCGTTTTGTATGGTATAACTAATGGTCAACTAGTAGAGTTGCTATTCTCTACACATTTGAAATATCTGGGGATCAATTTAAAATTCTGAAGTCCAATCAAACCCTGTTAACAATTAAAGCAGAATCTGGGGGTAGGATCTGAATCTTGGGACATTTTCAAGCCCCCCAGGTGGTTTCGATATTCAGCCCAAAATGGAATTCACAGAGTTAGAGCAGACACATGTATAATTAGGGGAACATATAGTTGGCAGGGACGTACAAATTTTTGCTTAACCAGTAGGACAAACATGGTGTGTTGGAGTTAAATGGACTTGGGTCTGGAATTCTCATCTATCACTTGTGACCTTGGATGAGTTACTTAAATATTTTTGAGCTTCTGTTTTATTAGATGTCATGTTTTGTAAATGAGAACGTTGTTGTGAAGATTGAGTAAGGTAGCACCTGTCAAATGCCCAGTATGGGACTGTCATCCAGTAGCTCTCGATGAATGTTAGTTAGCGCCTACTTTTAATATAGAGTTTATTTCAGAGGATATACCGGAATAATAAAGTATGTGATTTTTGACCTCTGGTGGTGATTTATTAGTTCACTTATTTTATTATTTGATTTTATATTATGTATAGTATACATTATTTTTACAATATATAACATAGATGTATGCTACGTCATATTGTTATATATTTATTATTTTACTTTGTTTTGAAATAATTTAGAATTACAAAAAATATTATAAAGATAGAAATCAGAGTTTTTATATGCCCTTTACCTGACTTTCCCTAATTTTTTTTTTTTTTTTTTTTAGAGACAGAGTTTCATTTTGTCATGATTGGTAGAGTGCAGTGACATTACAGCTCACAGCAACCTCTAGCTCTTGGTCTTAGGTGATTCTCTTGCCTCAACCTGCCGAGTAGCTGGGACTACAGGCGCCCACCATAACACCTGGCTATTTTTTTGTTGTAGTTTGGCTAAGGCCAGGTTTGAACCCACCACACTTGGTATATGGGGCCAATGCCCACTCACTGAGCCATAGGTGCCGCCCAACTTTCCCTAATGTTAACATCTTACATAACTATAGTAACTTTATCAAAACTAAGAAATTAGCATTGGTAAAATGTTTTTAACTATAGTGTAGACTTAGTTCATATTTTACCAGTTTTAGAAAAAGGCCCTTTTCCTGTTCTAGGATTGAATCCAGGGACCCACATTGCATCTAGTTTTTGTATTTCCTTAGTCTTGTACAGTCAGTGGTAAGCCTTCATCTTTCCTCACTTTCCTGGACTTGGCACTTTGAAGAGTGCTGGTTAGTTATTATAGAATGCCTCTTAGTTTAGGATGGTCTGATGCCTACTCACAGATACACTGAGTTTAGGCATTTTGGCAAGAATACTACAGAAGGCATGTACCCTCTTCAGTATTCAGGGGCCCATAATACTGGTGTCTGAGGGGTTCTTGAAATAATTAATAATGTAGTAGGGAACTGAGACACATTATAGGGTAACTGTATTCGTTTGTTGGAAGTATCACAGACTGGGTGGTTTAAAGAACAAAAACTGACTTTCTCAGAGTTTTGGAGGCTTGGGAGTCTGAGATCAACAGGGTTGGTTTCTTTGAGGCTTGTCTTCTTGGCTTGTTAACAGCTGTATTCCCACAGAGGCTTCACATAGTCTTACTTCTAGGCCTATGTCTGAGTCCTAATCTTGTCTTTTCATAAGAATACCAATTAAGGCCCATTCCAGTGACCTCATGTCCAAGTCAAGTCAGGTACTGGGGGTTAGGACTTCAACATATGAATTTGGGCAGGGGCTAGGGGACAATTTAGGCAATACCAGCTGCCTATCAAGTAGGAACATACACTGAAATAGAAGAGGCAGAAGATAGGACCAGGATGGTAAGTGATCTGCAGGGCTACTTTGAAATAGAAGCAGCTTCTTGGCAAATTGGAGAAAATTGTCACAGCAAACATAATGAAGCTCAATGAGGACAGAATGCTCAATGGAAGAACTGAGATGCTTAAGCAGTAAATAGAAGACAGTTGGTTAAAGAACGCAATGGAGATGGGGTGGGAATGGTCCTTGCAGTTATAAATGACTGTAAGAAAATCACGTGCCAGTGTTCCAGCTGTAAAAGGCAATGTGCTATCGCAATGCTGCAAGATATTTAAAGGTACAGAAATTTTTTTTAAGGAAACATCGAAAGGGGCTTATTCAGCCAAAAGAAGAAATTGCTGATGGGGGATTTAATTATCTTTGAGTACTGTATGTGAGGGAGTGCGTAAACCAAGGACAGTGGCCAGCTGTTTCAAAACTTTACAGGAACAGATTTCAAGTAAACAGGCTTAAATGGCAATGAATGAGATTTAGATTAGGACTAGAATAAAAATTTCCTGACAGAATCAGTGGTTAAATACCAGAAAGGTTACAAATAGAAGAAGCATGATTGTAGACTAAACGTTGGCATTGATGTTAGATGCATTTGTTTTAAATCCCAGCTTTACTATTTAGCGGTGTGATCTCAGACAAGGAACTTAACCCTTATGGAAACATTAATAGCCTCATTTTTTCTAATGGACTATACATAAGCTACTATATGTAATTTTAGCAAATTTACTGATATAAATTAAACAGGTTTAGAACAGAGCGTGCTGCTCAGTGATTGTTAGTTTGATTGATTGTTACTTTCTCCCTATTATAATTTCATTCCCTAGTCGTGTCTCAAGAGTACAGTGTTATCTGCTTAACCTGAACTGGTGTATTATTTGAAGTCCAGGGAAATGATATTTTCAGTGCCTTTAGTGTAAGAGTTTATATTTTCTATCACAAAGTTAGGCTTAAATTCGGAACCCTCTGAGAATTCAGGTAAAGTAGATATGCTGTAAGTTCAATGGAAAATTATAGGGAATAGCAAACTCCTTTTTTGCTGTCAGAATAATGTAGGGGCTTGTGTTTGGGAAAAAAGCATGAATTGTTCGACAAATCATAGTTTATAAAATTCAGCTATGGTTAACCATTGTGTGTTACTGGATTTCACAGAAATATTTTCTATTGTAGACTTAAACCCCTTAACAAATAATAAACCCTGACAGAAGGGCATGATAAAATACAGGGGCTCATTCATAGAGTCTAAATTGACGTTGATCACTATGCTTTCACAATTTGATTTAGTGTTCCTGCTGTGTTCACCCTCTGAGACAACATTAAAGCTAGTGTCTTCACATAGCTGTGACTGTAAGCTTTGAGTTCTCACTTGGGGTATTACCCTTTCTTAGTTTGAGGAAATCTCACCGTCTTTCAATTTTCTATCTAGGAGATTAGAATAAACCTAATTTCTGGCTTCATAGGAGTTATGTATTTTAAGTGTGATATGTAGAGCTCCTAGGTCTCACCAGCTTGGGGAATACAAATGATGTCACTTTTAGCAGTCAAATTTAAAAGTCTGATCCCTTTGCCCAGCAAACTGTAGTAGATAATTCTCATTATCTAAAATCTTTACAGGGTGGGGTCTTGCTGAACCTCCGATGCTAGCCTGGGCATTGTCTGGCCCTTCATTCTGCAGCAGAGAGCCGACCTCTGGCTCTCCATAAGGAGGCCCTTACAGTTACCCTGGTCAGGGCCTCCGTCCCAAGCTTCTGAGATGGCACCGGGTCTCCTGCTGCTGTACCACTGTCCCTGTGGTGGTCTTGGGAGACTCTGCTCTTCTCTTCAACACTGTGACAGAAGCTCAGGAATGACCCAGAGGAATTGTCACCTCTGAGACCAACTTCCCATTGGCCACTAGCTATAATTTCTCTCAAAGGCCACAGGTCCATTCAGCCCTTCCATTCTGAAGCTGCTTCCCTGCTCAGCCTGTGTCACATTGTCATGCTTGATCACAGTGTCTCTTTTGCCAGCTTCCTGCTCCCAGTTTAATCTCAACCTCCAAGTCTCATTTTCTCTCTTTCCAAAGTGATTCACTCAGGAAATGCCCAATCCCTTCCAACCCTGCCAGCTACCACAGGGATGTGATTTTAACTTTTCCTTCCCAAAGGTCCTGGGTTACTAAACCTCCTCTTCACATCGTCTTTCAGATTTCTCAATCAGGATAAGTCCTTTAATGTAGACATGTCTCAGCATCTGTGGGTTTCATTTTTGTATTAGGCCATGAGTTAGACTCTGCAGGGTAGTCTAGGTTGAGCTCTGTCAAGACCCCTTTGGTTCCTTTTCAAAAAACTGCCACCATCAGTATGTTTCAGGCTCTGTCTATATGAGCAAATAGCTTGAATAAAACATGCGTTTGCCCATAAGGAGAAGCAATTTTGTTGACAATCACTTTTGCTCCAATGAGACGTTTCTGCCTGAGATGCAACTCTTGCCTGTTACACAGATTGTTTTTTGCAGGGCAGCTTAGTTCTTCAAGGCCCCAGATTCTCAAACTTTCTACCATGCAATATGCTGTTTGTTTCATACTTGCATAACTCCATGACCTGTATCTCTGTCTCTGCAAAATTAAGACATGGTTGGCACTAAAATGCATTTTGCTTCTGCCGTTTTATTTCCTCGTAGTACAAGCTCTGAACTGAGTGGTCCTTCCAGACCCTTTTAACATTTCAAACTATAATCCCTCCACCCAGAGGAGATGTTATTCTGGCCCCTCTCCAGAAGGTCCAAAAATAGGAACTTCCTTTTTATTTTCCTTTATTTTGGAACTAAAATATTTTCTAAAATGATACTTCATTGCTACCTTGGGCTAGTGAGGGTGCTCTCTTACGTAAGAATTAATAGCTACACAAAACCCTTCAGACCTCTGGTCAGTGAAGCCTGCAGAAATATGTAGATTACTTTAGTGGGGCAGGTTACATTTACTGTATATTTTAAATTGTTTACCTAATACTGAAAAACTTTATAGAATCATATTTAATGATGTATGTCATCAAATCTTTATCAAATAATGAGACAATTTACTTTTCCTCTTATCCTTTTGTCCTTTTAAACAGTATCTTCTCTAGTACATTGTTAATAAAAGTGACAACCATTGTACTGAAGCGTAGTTCATTGGCTAAAAGGGGTCTCGTACCATGTGAATTATTTACTGTTTTGTGGCATTTGGGTTCCCTGAGTTTAGAGGTTTATTTGTAATGCAGTGCTATTATAACCAGATATACTCCGAAAAAGCTAATGGAGCTAGAAAATAAAAGTTTCACAGGCCTCGATCAGGATGAAATCATCGTTTTCTTCATAGTAAATGTTCTTTTGCAAAAGGTCAGCAAACTCATCTTCATTCTTATAAAACGCGGGCAGAAATGAAGAGAAAGTGAGAGGATGAAAATGGGAGAATCAAAATTACTTATAATTATATCTCTATGAAGTAATAATAACTTTATTACTCTGTTGCATATGTGGCTTGACATTCTAAATGAGCTGTATGAAATTAGCACCAATAAAACTATAAAGACAATTACTGGCAAATGTATAAAATAAAAGGTCTTTATGCTCTTTTTAAAATATTGAAAATCGTAAGTGAACAGCGCATGGTAATTTCCCCCCTCGTATTTGACTTTAAATTCTGGGCAGGCCTCTTTGGCTAATAAATAGGAAGACAAATGTAGCTAGAAGCTTGCTAAAGCCACAAGCCAAATTTATTCTTTTTAAGAAAAAGTGTTTTTTTTTCACTGACTCTGTGTTCTATGTTTTTATTTGCTGTCTAGTAACAGAATAATAATATAATTCTCAGTTCTGATAAGAAACAGTCAATAACAAGGATGTACTTAATTAAGTCTTCTAGTTCCTCAGCTGAGTAAGGTGGCATTTTATACAAGGGAGACAGCACCATCCAAGTATTGCTGTATTTTCTAAAGCAGGGTGAGAAGACTTCCTACTTCCTTGAGTAGGAAATTGATTAGCTTGTGTATTTATAAAAAAATTTGGTAATTACCACCTGTTATGGGCTGAGTTGTGGCCCCTCAAGTTGTATGCTGAAATCCTCCCTCCAGTATGTGACTGCATTTGAAGACAGAGGTAATTGAGGTGAACTGAGGTCATTGGGATTGGGCCTTAATAATACTAATATTAATAATGGCTAACATCCCTGTAAGAAAAGGGAAAAAGGGAATTTGTTTACAAGAGGGAAGACCATGTGAAGACACAGGAGAGGATTTAGAAGAAGCCAGCCCTGGATCCTCACACCTTGATCTCAGAATTCTAGCCTCCCAGATTGTACGAAACAGTGATTTGTTGTTTTAGTTGTCTAGCCCGTGTTATTTTGTTATAGCAGCCCTCACAACCTAATTCTCTACCCAGGTTTTTTCTTCTATTTTGCTGTTCATCAACCCTAATTATCACACTGATGGCTCATCTTCCTGCCTTCTTTGACTAGTGGTGGCTTTGGCCTTGGGCTTTGTTGTCTAGCCAGTGGCTCCCTGCAGAACTCCTGCCTCCTTCTGGATGACCCATCAGCCCCCAGACACAGGTTAGGGTCACTCAGAGTTGGAGACCAGCTTGGAAGTGCACCCAGGAGATGTACAGGCTCCGTGTCACAGCCATCCTTGGGACTGGTGCCCTGGTTCTTCTCCTACCAGTTCTTGACCTTAACAATTCCGCCAAGTCCATGCTTTTCTTCCTAAGTTCCCATTTTTCCTTTAGAGCTTTTCTAGATAGTCTAAACCCCAGTTAAGATTAATTTTACTTTGATAGCTTTTATGAAGACTTAATATTCTTTATCTTTTATGTGCATATCATATTCTAGTTTATACATTTATATTTTTTGTTCATGTTTTACCTCTCTTGCAAAATTATTGGTACCTTGACTAACTCTCTTTGGAAATTAGGAGAAAGGTTTATTGAAAGAATTTGAGTTGATATCTTCTTTCTTGATTAAATAATACACTCTAATGGAGCAATTTGCCTTGATGGACAAAACCATTTTTTTCCTGCCCAACTTAAGTTTTTTGCTTTATTCTCCAGGTAAGTTTGCAATGCTACCCACTACCCTTAACCCTCGTCTATATTATCTTCTCTTTTCCTGAGGGTGATAATATTTGATGCAAAACAATATCTTGAAGCACTTGGATAGTTTTTAGAGTAAAATTCAAAATGCAAAGGTTAAATTTGACCAACAGCTAATGTGGTTTCAGAAGACCATTGAGATAATGGGGGCCTTAGACATGAATTCTCTTTGTTTATCTTTCGTTCATTCTCAAAACCTGGCAATGTTCCCCCCCGCCCCAGTATTTCCATTTTTTTCTCCCTCTCCAAGGAAGAAGTGTCTCCATTCCTTTCCAAGGTAAACCCCTCCATGGATCCATCTGTATTTTTGTGTGTGTGTGACTGATTTTGCATAGATTCTTTTCTATGAAATTCCTCTCCTTTCTTGTTAACCTGACAAACACCCTGTCCCACCAGCCTCAGCTCCAATCTTCTTCCGTTGTGAGGCCTTTTCAGATTCCCACAGGGCACTTAGGTGCTCTTTTCCTTATATATCCACAAACAACTTTATATGTTGAAGCCATAATGTCCAGTGCCTCAGAATATTATTGTA
This sequence comes from Galagoides demidoff, assembly GCA_963574575.1. Classification (NCBI taxonomy): domain Eukaryota; kingdom Metazoa; phylum Chordata; class Mammalia; order Primates; family Galagidae; genus Galagoides; species Galagoides demidoff. The sequence continues at coordinate 13,402 of CAUYQV010098062.1, read as the reverse complement.
TCTTAAGATAGGATCTTTGAAGTGGTGATTAAGTTAAAATGAGACTGTTGGAGTGGGTCCTAAATCCACCTGACTGGTGTATGTTCTTATAAGAAGAGGAAATTTGGATTTACAGAGAGATGTGAGGTATGCATGTTCACAGAGAAAAGGCCATGTGAGGACACAGTGAGAAGGTGGCTGCCAGTAAGCCAGGAGAAGAGCCCTCACCAAGAATCATATTAGACAATATCTTGATCTCAGCCTTCTGACCTCCAGAACTGTGAGAAAATACAGTTCTATTGTTTAAGCCACTTCATCCTTGGTATTTTGTTAATGGCAGGCCTAGTTAATGGCAGGCCTAGCAAACTAATGCAACCTGGTAGCAAAAGTTGATGCTCAAATATCTTTATTGACAAAGTTCTAGGTATATTAAAAAGAAAAAGAATGCCTTCCTCTTTCTTGTCAAATGTTCTCTTTTAATATTTCTTCCTTTCCTCATAAATTTATTATGGGAACAGACTTTAGGGGGGTGTTCTAGAAGGCTATAGAAGTTGCTAAATATTTCATCAGAATGTTCTTCAAACAACCTCAGTCACCTGGCCATTTCTGCTTTGTTTACTAAACTCTTCTTGGTTATCATCCTCACATTTACCAACTCAAGATGCCTCCCTGTTTCTTGGTGCATGTCCAAATCAGACCCATGATCATTTATTTCCTTCCTGGTGATCTCTCTGATCACTCAGTTTACACAGAATTCACTGAGGTTGCTTACTCATTGCTGAGTATCATCACATGTACACCAGCTGCTTCTCTCCCTTACTCAGCCCTCTTCAATGTTATGTCCCCTTTGAGGCTTCTTTGCTTTGAAGATTTTATGTTTTCTGAAGTCAGGAAAATACCATCACTTCTTACTCTTTTCCAGTATCCTCCCACCTACTCTGACACATCCTTATCTCAGAGGGGATGGCGTATTGCTGAACACAGAGAGGGATGTTTACTTCTTGAATTACATTCAGATATTTTTAATCTTCATGACTATTTGGGTTGAAAACAGTGATTAGTATCTGTTTTCATACATGAAGGGGACATTCGAATACAAAGATGGATTATTGATCCAAGTTAAACTATTGCCTTTAATTAGTATTTTTACTGCTATAGTCAGTTCACAATATACTAGAAAATAAAAAAGTACTCTTGACAGTTCAATATATCCGATGTGAAGGCACTTAAATTATTGTAGGACAACTTTTGTTTTCTAGGTAACTCTGCTGGGGCTATTCTTCATGTTAAAAAGTATGAGGATTGGACTGAATGAGAATTTTTCTTTCTTGCTTGTGTAAATGCACAGTAAATTCCTTTGACAGTGAGAGGCATAGACAAATGTTATTGGAAATCTCCAACCTGTATTAAGAAGGAATAACAGTTTTAACAGTGAACTCACTGGGGGACACTCCGTTATGATGTCATGACTTTTTACTCTTTACAAATGTCAGCAACATTCATCTTCAAGATTTTCATTGCCCTAAACATATATTTCTTATTCGTTCATTCATTCAATATATACTTCACTGTGTCCAGGGACTGATGTCTATTTTCAGTTCAGGCTGGTTCATGTGTCTTAATACACTTCTATTCACTGTGTTAATGATTTGATTTCATTTCTCCACCATTTTTGGTATATGAAATAAGAACATCACTAAAGTTTATTACATGTATGAATTTTAAACCTATTCTGGCAAAAACCATGGACTCTGACTTAGTGTTTTATCATGTTGCATACCCGCATGTGAAGTTCTTATTTTACAGATAAGGTCCAGGCAGCTGAAATGGCTTAGTCAAGGTCACAACAAGGTTAGGCATGAAAACAGAATTCATGTCTTTTCTGAATTAGAAGATTTCCTAATTTCTATCTGGTGTTTCTCTCTCTCTCTCTCTGTCTTCTTCGCTGTTGTTAGATCCACTGCGGCTTATCACAGAATAGACTAATTTGGCATTACAATGTTATTCACATGTCTTAGATTAGAGGAGTTGGCTTACAATGAGCACCACTTCAGGAAAAATATTCTGACTTTATTCAGAGACCTCACAAAATATTCCCAACCAATTACATCTGTAGGTACTGCTAATGAAGCATCTTGAGAAAGAATGTGTATGGGCAGGTGTTTCTGAGATTTTTTTTTATGTCATATATTATGATTATATATGACCTCTAGAGATCTTCAATTAAATCTTTTGTTTGAGTGAAGGCTCAATCTCTCAGTGGAAATAATTGTGGGATAGAAAGAGAATACTATGGTTCCAGTTCTGGCTCTGTCACCAGGTGGCCCTCGTCCTCTTTCTCCATTAGAAACGTGTAATAACACCCACTGAAGGCTTTATTAAGATCTATACTGATAAAATGTTTGTTTCTCAAAGAATAACAATGTAAGGTGTTGAGCTTTAGACTGGATGTGGTAATGTCTTAAATGATAGCAAGATGATTCCGTTTGTCATATTAGAATAAAATACTAACTATAATTTCAAATGGATGTGTGTCTAGTAGATTTAAAACACTAAACACTAATTTGCAAATAAATTAATTGTAAATCACCATGAGGAGACAGCATGCATCAGGAGTGTGGGCACTGATTCTGGAGCCAGACTGTGTCTAGTTTACATCATGGTTCTGGCCTGTGGCAGCTCTGTGACTGCAGGCAAGTTATTTATCCTACCTGCGCCTCAGTTTCCTGTATACCATGAATAATAAAAATGCTTTTTTGTAGGGTTGTGTGAGGATTGACTAAGTTAATACATTAATTACTTACAACAATATTTGGTTTGGAATAGGCCTGATGTGACTGCCAGCCCTAAATTAGATATGTGCATAAAGGTTACAGAGTTATGTGATTAAGCAACATTAGATCTGCCATAATGACCTAATTAGGTGACTGAAAATAAGAAGATTCTGGTCATGTGATAAATTACATGTCAGCCAATCTGGGTCATGTATGGTAGGAGATGGTCAATTTTCTCTTTTGCTTTAGATGGGTTGACATAAACAGACAAAAAATAAAATAGATAGAACTCTCTTTGAATATGGTGAATTGGGACAACTTCACAAAGGCTTGGTGTCATTTATTTATTCATTTATTGACTGTATCAATAAATCAACTTTTATTGACATAGTGACATGCTCCACTTCTGTGAGTAAGCATTCTTCAGGTGGATGTTGCCCTGTCTGTGCCTTCTTTTCTGACCGCAAGTCTAACCTTAAAGTTAATTTTCCCTTATCTACGAACAAAGAAGTGTTTCCTAGTGCAAGGAAGTAAGTCCTCATCCAAAAGGATTTGTGCATGCTTTTATCTCTTCTTATGCCTGAGAATGCATTGATATAGCACTGAAGAAGTAAAACTGGTATCATCACATCAAGTGAAGAGGAGGAAGGGGGCTATCCATGAACATCAGAGCTCTCCAAATTTGTGCATGATTTAAGATGGAAGCATGTTGACAGGTCAGCAGAGCAGTGGAGCTGCAGTGGTTTGACCTGAAGAATTGCAATAAGACTAGTCCAAGAGATTAAAAAAAGTGTTTGATAGTAGGAAATTCAGCTACAAGGACCATAAAGTGGGATAATTCATCCTTCTACCCACTTTCTCTGCTCTAGCATTTATTACTAGGTAGATTTAAAAAAACAAAGGACTCCAATGAACTAAATGGCTCTGCAAAGAGAGCCAGTTTGCTCTCTTCCCACTATATGTAAATACAACATGAAAACAGCCATCTGTGAACCAGGAAGGGGCGCTTTACCCAGAACTCCTCCATGCCCACACTCTGATCTCAGAGTTCCAGGCTCCGGAACTATGAGAAATAATTATCTGTTGTTTGTAAGCCACACAGTCTGTAGTATTCTGCTAGAGCAGCCCAATGTGACTAAGACAAGGGCTCAAAAAATATTGAATGTACATTTTGATTGGTTGGGAGTGAGAGAACCAAGAAAACTAATGGGAGTATTTATGCCACAGAGTGAAATTTTCCACCCAATAACACTTGGAGAGTCACTGGCATAACGGCAGTTGCCCAGTTGTTTACCCCAAAGTGGGACTGGCGAGTTGACAAGCCTCACCCATGGGCACACAGGCACAGTTATTATTATGAATGATGAACAAAGAAGCTCAAGTTAGCTGGGGAAAGTTTTCAGTATCACTGAGAAAGATCTGCAAAAACACGGAGAAACTAACCTTAAAGGAAGCAGGTGATTCAGAGTTCAGAAAACACAGAAAATAAAAAAGTTATAATTGGTGTCCTCAGAGAGATTTGAGATATTACATCCATAAAAGAGGAACATGACTCTATAAAAGTGAATAATCAGAGAATAAAAAAGAACTCCTGAAGATAAAAAATATTATTATTGGTATATAAAATACAATATAAGATTTGGAAGTTAAAATTTAAAGACATCTACAAGAACATAGCACAAAGAGACAGACGAGAAACATGAGAGAAAGGTAAGGTTTGCAGAAGTCAACTTGTAAATGTTCAATATTCAAGTGATAGGAATTCTAGAATTAATAAATGAAAAAAGGTTGTTGTAACAAATTTTTAATAATATAACAACATTTCCCAAGGTTAAAAATTGTCACAGATTTTTACACTGAAAAGACAGAGAGTTGACCAGAATGGTGGTATCAAAAATTTTAGGACACCAAGACTAAACAGAATTAAACTCATTATCTGGAAGAAAGGAAAATATTTACTGTTCCTTCAATTGCAGGTCTGCACGTCGGATCCTAGAAGGCAATTGAACATTGATTTCCAAATCTGAAAAGAAAGGATTTTCAGCCAAGAATTCTATGTCCTAAAAAATTATCAATCAAGAGGCCAGAATAAAGTCATTTTCAGATGTGTGCCCTTCCTTAGGACATCGCTTGAGTATGCACAGATGCAAAAAAGAGGATGAGAATTATTAAAAATGTTATGGGTTTTAAATAACAATTCATGGAAAGAAGTAGGAAAGTCACAAGATGATATTTCTGTGGCATACCTACGGGACCCCATGGGAACGAAAAAGGCTTCAGGAGGTAGGATTCTGGGAAAACGGTGGACTCAATATAATAAAAAGTATAATTGGCAGTAAAAAAGTTTGCGAATAGGATAAATAAATAGAGCATAAGAAAAACAAAAAACCTGAAACCCTTGGGACAACAAACAACTTCACAAGGAAGTCACAATCCACATATGAATATCTCAAACTTCACTAGTCAGCTTAAAGAATAATAGACAGAATTTCAACCAAGAGAAAGAATGAATAAGAAATTGGGCAACATCAGGTAAAAAAGGGCTAATTCTTCCAATTATATACAAGAACGTTATCATATAAATATGAAGCAAACTAAAATGTAGCCCAATTTTGAGCATTGTAAACAAACAAATACAAAAAAAGGAATAGATCTTTGGACATTTCCCTTCAAAAATCATAGGGCATGAGAAGGGAACTATAACACAAATTTTTATTTACTATAATGTTTTTCTTTGTTTGCTTATTTATTGTTTCTTACCAGAATGTATGCACTAGGTGGTCTCATTCATCACTCTATTCCTTGTTCATAGAAGAGCATCTGGCCCAGAGCAGGCACTTGGTAAATATCTGTTGCTTGAATAGAGAAGGAAACAGTTTCTCCAGTTATAATAAAGTAAGAACTCCTTATTAGTGTTCTGGAATCCACCTGCCTGCAAAGTCTTAATTCCAGTTCTAAGGCAGAATAGAACTGTCCTAGGTCCTGATATCGTTGGTCCCTATAGATACTGGGAAATTAACCAGCACAGACTGTACTTCCATAGTGTGTACCACGATCTTGACACGGCTGTGAATATGCACACGTATAAACTAACTCATTATTCTTTGTATATTTTTCCATTCTTCTTTCTGATTGGAAGAATTATCCCTTTTTAATCTTCGCTATGAACTGCTTACACTATGTTATTCCTGTATTACAGATTTCTGTAATAGCTGTGAAAGCCGAGAGATGGCAGGGATGAGGAGGGTGGAGAAGAGGAGAGTGTGAGCCAAGGAACTCTTCTTTTTATTACATTAGAGATCCTTCTGGGCTTGGTTTTAAATCATGGGCATATGTATTTTGATAAAAATTTTAAAAATTAATTCTGTAATGTTGCTAGTGTATGGGATTGAAGCACTGTACAATTTGATGCCATTAGACTTGAAGTCATCTTGGGAATGATTGGAGTAATAGCCTGTATCACATGGTATGTAGCTTCCAAGGCACCAGCTGGCTACCCTAGAGTGGACTGTGATGTGGGAACAAACCAAAGGGAATTTTTCTTCTGACAAAGACTTGTCACTAACGCACATTACCTGTTTAATTAACATTTCCTTCAACAGTGTGGTCCTACTCTTGTTTCTGTAAAGTGAACAAAATTTGAGTATTGCCAACAGCCTAATAGTTAAGTAATCGATATTAATTCTTAATGCTAGATTAAAATTTTTATTTTTGTAATGGAACACAAATGAATTTATACATAAATGTCATTTTATGCTTTGCTTTCTGGGTTCAGTATGGTCCCTCAATGATAGGGTTTCTTATGTAGGAATATATTTAGTAGAATTCACCTCTTTATGGGCAATAAAAGGATTTGAACATCATAAAGAATACAATTATATGGTATATAAAACAGATATTGTTACTATGCTATTTATATATATGACATCTCTCAGGATAGTGATGTGAAACCAAAGGTTTCATCTGATAGTTTCTTACAGACTGAATGGATGGTAACAGCTGAAAACAGCACTTTTAAGGGTTTTTTTTTTCATTCTTTTACTTTCAAATTGCACTTGAATCTCATAAACATATTCTTTGAAGATTAGAAGATTTAGAACATCCTGTACTCTGTCTAAATAAATGCATAATCTAAATGGAAGGAGAAGTTGTTAAAAAATAGCGGTATCTAATGTAGTGAATGACCTCAGCATATTTAGGGGTCGATTGTAGAGTCAGAAATGAATTACCCTGCATTAGAGATGCTTGATGGTACAATAGGTTGTGGAAATTGGAAGGAAATAGGTAAAAATAATAGGTCAAACCTATTACATTGGCCTTTCTTCAGTGTAATTTTGTGCTGAAAAGCATTGAACCAGATATTGCCTTGTGTTTACTGAAGAAGAAAACATTGAAGCTATTACATTTTTTTATGAAATAAAACAATCAGTTGGGCAAATAGTGTGTCAGAGGATGCTTGACTTCTGTGTTTGTAACTGGGGTGTATGATAGCCATATGAGTTCTGTTCATTTATATTTAACATAAGACTTAAAATAAGCTCTATAAGAGTACACTATGTTATATATTTTCTTTCTATCACTTTGGTTAAAATAATAACAATATCTGAAAAATTCAATGTTAGGTTTTCTAAGTAAAACCTTTTTGGTTCTGGAATTCATATAAATTGGATATCAATCTTAATGTATATGCTTTTTATAATAGATGAATAAGTTAAGCTATGTGAGTGGGATCCATTAGCTGGAAATGGAACATTTTTGATGAATTTCTTATTGCTGGAGTGGACATTAGTTACCCACCAAGACAGCGTCCTTATTCTGTAGATATATAAGGAAACTCAGGTCCAGAAGGGCATGCAATTTGTCCTCAAAATCTGTCTCTTCTCCTGCATTCCCTAGTTTACTTAGACCAGTGGTTCTCAACCTTCCTAATGCTGCAATGTATTTTCACTGTTACAAAGGGGTTGCAACCCACAGGTTGAGAACCGCTAACTTAGTCTATCATGGGCTACATTGTCCAGCCAGAAACCAGAAAGTTAACTTGCATCTCCAAGTCCTTTTCTTCTACCTCTTTAATCTCTTAACTTGTCCATTTCTTACCTACAATCCTTAATATCTGGACTATTTCAATAGTCGCTTATCATATCTTCTTACAATAATCTGGTCACCTGATTTCCATTCTCTATTCTGTTGATTGGGCTTAGAAAAACATCAACCTCAACTTCAGTCCCACTCAACAAGTTTACCAGCTGAGGGATTTCTGGGGACACAGATCACTGACATAACAGGGTCTTCAGCTTTCATGCATTCTTTGCAATCTTAAGTGCTTAAAGCCGTCCCCTTCCTCCCCTGGCCACCTCCCCTCTCTGTCTCCTTTGTGTCTCCATCTCTGCTACCGGAGCCCTGCATTTTCTTCATTTCTGTCTTATAGTCTGAGGAGGTGATGCTTCTCTCCTTGAACAGGCAACTGACTTTTATCACAGTGAAGAACTCAGTAATTGTCCAAGGTACAGTAAGCTGCAGTTGGAGGAAGCCAAAGCTCCCAAACCTTATCTTTAATTCTAGCCCCCAAACTTCAGGATCATGTAACTTATTTTTTTCTCTTGAAACAAAGTTTCTGGGTTACCTTTAATTATCAGCCTGCTAAACATACACTTTACTATCTTACATTAAATTCCTTTGACATAGAACTGCTCAATTATATTTATTCCTTAAATAATCAGCCATGGTCGCCATCTTTATATGTGCCACCAAACTGTCTTTCTCTCATGCAAGTATGATCCTATTTTCCCCTTGCTTATGATTCTTCCATGGCTTTTAAATCAATCACCTGCAACTAAAGATCAAAACACTTGGCCTGCCACCAAATGTTCATCTCAGCCCACCTCTGGCCTGATTTTTAGTCCTCTTTTCTCCCTGCTCCCTTGAACACAGGTTTCTTCTGGGTATTTCCAATGTTTACTTCAGTACTCAAAATACAAAAACAAAAAAGATTTTATCCACCCAAACCACTAGTCCTTCTAACACATCATATTCTCTTTGTGGGAATAAAGAGGATGAATACTCTGTTAGGGAAAGCTTAGGTAGGAAAGTCCCCAGGGTAGGCTTTCTGGAGTTCAGCCTAGAAAGTCAAGTAGAGAAAGAGGAAGAGAAATTGCAGGGGCATTAGACAAAAAGGTCACAGACAACACAAGGTTATTAAAACTGTAATACTCAACGCATTCTGATAACAAAAGATGAGTACAAGTCACGTTGAGCACTTCCTGTAATTGCAGAAGTCAAATGTGACTTAAGTATCACAAATTTAATATGCATTTTTTCCTCCAAATGTGTATACATTTTTTGGGCACCTTCTTACAAGCACATATAAATGTACATATTCATATATTATGTGTGTATCTATGCGTATAACTTTCGCATATATTTGAGTCTTTAGAAGAGTATAACAATATACATGTTCTTTTTGAAAGAGCCTGCCAGTGGAAGGCTCTCTGGCTATTTATCACAAGAGGCTGACTTCTTAGGAAAAGTTCCCAAAGACATTGTGGGTTGACTTCTATTGTCCTTCTCAGATATAAAAAATGATGATAGATTTTGAAGTTGGATTTTCTATACAGTGAAAGTGTTATGGATTCCATTATATTGCTTGCTAAAACTTTAATTTGACTTATGAAAATTGCAGTTAACGTACTTAAGTATATACCCTGGATAAAAAAAAATACACACATCGAGGAGAAGCCTCAGGTTGGAGAGTCATTTTTATCTGTCCACATTTCCACATATTTATGCTTCTGCTTTCAAAGACTCGACTAGTTGTTATATGTGGAACTTGCCTTGCTGACCTCAGACAAATGTTTTGCCCAGTGGTAGGTCAGTGAATCTGGAATTTTGCTCTCTACAAGCTAGGTAGTTCTTATAAATGAGCTGGTATGAACAAAGTCATTTCTTAGGGAGGTATACAATTGACTTTTTATCAGTTTTATGACCCTTTTTGATGGACTGTTATTTTCTTGTTTTCCCACTGGGGTTTGCCATAGGAACTTTTATAATTTGTTTTGAGACTTATTTAAAAACTTGTCTATTCATCTCAGCAGAACACTGATGGCTGTAAAAAATCTCACCCTAGTTGACTTCTTACAGAATTATTGTGAGATGCGTTTATTTTTAGATAAAGATGTCTTTGAACATTTTGTGTTGAATAGAGACCCCTGCTTACCTAACTCTATGCTTTTTTTTTTCCTGGCTGAGATTTGAATGACTATTGAGTATTTTTTTCCATACCCTGGAGATTGGCTATCTCTCTTTCATTCTCTGGTACAAATATTTACCAGTTCCACAAGAAGTTGAGATAATTGTCTTGAGCATACAAATGTTTCAAGAGGTTTCTGGCTAACTTGCCCATAGAGATTGTGCCTATGATTAATAAGAAATTATGCTGTAGCAATATTTTCTTTGCTGAGAAAAAGGCAGTGACTGTCTTTCCCCATTATGAAGAGATGTGACTGAAAGTGCAGTTGTAACTTGTCATAGAGCGTTTGGCATCACTGCTAAAGAGGTGAAATTATGATATTGGCAAAACAATCTGGGCAGGTATCAAATATGCTGGTGTTAGACAAACACTCAGCTGTGGCTTGTGAAATCATAATGGGGGGTCTTTGAACCCCTATGTGAAGGCATCAGCTGGAGCCAATAGCCTATTTTGGCCATGTCAAAAACCAGCCAGTATTACAGAAGCAGATTTAGTCTCCTGTGGTAGCAGCTGTACCTATTTTATTTCTGCCTTTTTTCATGTTTCACAGAATATCATTTCTTCTCACACATTAAAAATCAGCTGATGTTAGGGACTAGATGGTAGGTAGCCACACTACCCACATTTCAAATATTTTTGAAAAAAAAATGTCGACAAGATAATTTTATCCTTGCCAAAATCCAAAATGAATTTTTATTTTGAATTTCTAGTATTGGTAAGATTGGTTTTACATCTCTTTGTATTTTAGTTCTGCTGTAGTCCAAAGGCGAACGCAGAATCTTATTATGCTATCTTGAGTGTTTGCACCAAATCTGTAAAATGTAAAATGCCTTATCTGAGCTTTCCAAGCAATGGTATTAATTTAATTCAGATGCTGCACTTCAGAATTTTAGCTAAGTATTGAGGTTTGGATTCTCTACTCAAGCCTCATTAGTAGCGATTAACTAACACAAATGCGTCTCTGATTTATGTGTGTCTAAAAATGATTCTGAAAAGCTGTCCTGCTCAGGGTTGATTGTTTTCGTGTACAGTTTTTTTCCTTCTAGGACATCTTCTTCAAACACTGTAACCAAGTGGGCCACCTTTGGGACAGAGCACTGGCAGGAGCGCTTGTACTCTGCAAATTAGCATTATCGATATAGCTCTGGAAATTGAGATGATATTCTTGTGGTAATGAGAGGTTGGGATTAAATTTACAGAAAAGCAAATTTATACCAGGAGGTTTTCCTTTTTTGAAGGGCCTATCAATTTCTAAATGAATTTCTGACATTTTGAAATGTTTTGACAGGCCTTCATTTGTGTAAATCTTTATGTGTAGCAGCTTCATTGACTTGTTTTTGTTTAGTCTGGTTTTTATGTGATCGTTTTTACCTCTGTTGAATTGGCAAAAAATAATTTAACATTTTTCCAAGGTTTCTAGCTGGCACAAGACAACTCTGAATCCAGCCAGGAATTTTTCTGTGGCCTAATTTCCACATTGCAATGAACATAAAATTTGCATCTAGCTTTATTTTTCACTCTTTTTACTGGTATTTATGTAATGCAGAATTAAATGTTGCAGAACGTTAATTAACCAAGGAGAACATACCCGCAGCCCATCTATATAGTAAACACGTTGAATTCATGGGGATTTGGAACTTGAAGGTAAATTACCATCTTGCCGAACAGTATCACTGACTGTGTACTCGAAATAAATGACACAGCTGAGCAATGTAACCCAAGTGTTGAAGGAGACATTTTTCCTCACTCCAAGGAATCATCAAGTTCTCCTTCCTCCCCTTAAAACATTGATACAAATCCAATGATATGAAAATAACTGAGCTTTATGTTACTATTTGATAGGCAGACTACAATTAACATGGGCAATAATAAATCTTATTTTTGTTAACATTGAAGTTTTCTTTTTAAAATGAATTTTTAAAAAATCATCTTTGTTTTCTGAATGTCTTTATTTGAATTACCAACTATTCTATGAGCAATCAAAAAGGAGTTTGATGTCTTCAAATGATATATATTTTGCAAATATACAATGCATAGAACTTCTAGGTTATTTAGGAAAATACGACTTCCCTCAGGTCTTGGAGAATGTCTTTTCTGTCTGGCTATTATTCTCCTTTCAGCATCAGTGCTACCTGTAGTGGGATAAGATAAGATATTCCTTTATATTTTTTAAGGGATGGTGCATAGCAACTTTTTACCCTGCCACCTGGGAGGGATTATGTGATGGGATTTTACCTAACTTGGAAGCTAACAAGTTAGCTTGACTCAGTTTTATGGATTTTTGGAAAAAGGAATGAGACCCTTTGGTCAGAGACAAAGGACCTCCTTACTTGTGGTATGACCTTCATTGTTGCCTCCCATCTCTAAGTCCCATGGTGGGGAGAAGAGGATCAGCCTAGATAGATGTTATGTACGTAGGATTTGTGACACAACTGAGGACTCCTGAGTACAGACACTCCCAATATTTTGCAATGGACTGAATGTAACCCTGACCAAGCTTTGTCCTAGAGGAAGTGTCTATCTTTATTTTCTCAGGCTATTGGCCAAAATTATCATCCTTAAAAGATTAGGCCAACATAAAAGCTGCTATAATGCAGAAATACCATGGAGAATCGTCTCTCAATACTGCCAAGTGCAAATACTCTCTCACTCCACCTTTCCTGCATTGGGAGGTAGCAGAAAACTGGTTCTGGGATAGGATTATCCTTGTAGCTACAAGCTATCTAATTAGCTATTGATTTCTTATTCACAGAGCCTCAAAGTCACCACACTTTTGGAAATCAGAGGGATAGGAAGACTAGGATTATATCAGGGATGGTTTAGATATTTGTCCCTTCTGAATCTCATGTTGAAATTTGATCCCCAGTGTTGGAGGTGGGGCCTGCTGGGAGGTGTTTGGGTCATGGGGTCATTCCCTCTGGAAAGGCTTGGCGCCCTCCCCTCAGTAATGAGTAAGTTTCCATTCTATTCCTTAACTCCAGAGTTGGTTATGTAAAAGAGCCCAGCCTCCTCCCCAACTCTGCTTCCTCTTTTGCCATGTGACACCCCTGCTCCCCTCTGCCTTCTGCCAAGAATGAAAGCTTCCTGGGGCCTTCACCAGAACCGGGTCCTGGCACCATGGCTATTGCACAGTCTGTGGAACTGTGAGCCAATAATCCTCTTTTCTTAATAAATTACCCAGCCTCAGGTATTCCTTTATAGCAATACCAGTGGCCTCAGACAAAGTCACAGCACTCCCTAGCACATAAAACCCCTTTTCACCTCTATCTCTGAATGGCCTAAAAATTGAAATATTTCTTTTTTTTTTTTTTTGAGACGGAGCCTCAAGCTATCCCCCTGGGTAGAGTGCCATGGCATCACAGCTCATAGCAACCTCCAACTCCTGGGCTCAAGCGAGTCTCCT
>CAUYQV010098057.1:0-16344 GCA_963574575.1 Galagoides demidoff | reverse complement strand
TTTCCCCACTCAATGTTTTTAATTGGCTTGTCAAAGATCAGGTACCGGTAAGTAGTTGGATTCATCTGTTGGCTCTCTATTCTGTTCCATACATCTACCTCTCTATTTTTGTGCCAGTACCATGCTGTTTTGATCACTATGCTGTAGGGTTTTTTCACCTGTGTTCCAGTTATTACTGTTTACATTTTATCTCTACTACCATAGAACATGGACTCCCCTCTTGTTCACCTTAGTACCCCCAGTGTGCCCAGCACTGTGTTTTCACACAAAGTAGGTGCCCACAGAAATATATCTTTTTAACATTAAGTAATGAAGTATGAACTTCTCAACTCTTGTCCATAGTTAGTACTCTTTTGCTTAGCATGAAAAGTAGAAGAAAGATTCTTTCTTGTGTTTATATTTGTTTGACTTCTCTTCTGTTTCTTTCTTTCTTCTGTTTCTAAGCTTAGTTATCACTGTGACCTTCCAGAGCTTCTGGTCACCGCTGATTGTTTCTGGGCAACTCACTGTATTCTGGGATTCTTCAACTCACTTGGGTCTTATGCTGAGTGTGAACTTAGGACAGAATGAAACTTGCTGCCCTCTTGAGTATTTCTAGTAATTCATAGCCAAACCATCCATAGCAGAACACACAGAGCTTATTTGGGAGATGGAATCTGTCCTCAGCAACAGCTGGATCAGTCTTAGTGGATAACCCCCTTACAAATCGAAATGATTCTTATGGCCAACACAATGAGAAATAGGATGATAAAAATTTCAAAATCCCTTTGAAGCATTCTTTACTCATTCCCTTATTTTTATTTGTTTATTTGTTTGACAAACATATTATTTCCTACTTATTAGGTATTGAGATTTGATAATGCTTGGGTGACCAGGTGCATTGTAAATGTGCAGAAATATTTTGAAAGGAATTTTTTTTTTGAGTAGTAGGTCTTAACAGTGAACTTAAAATATTCAGTAAACCATGTTGTAAGCAGATAGACTGTTACACAGGCTTTGCTGTTCTATATAGAGCATGGGCAGAAAAGATTGAGCATAATTCTTAAGGACCCTAGGATTTTCAGAATTGGCAAATGAGCATTGCTTCTGTTTGAATTCACTAGCTGCATTAGCTCCTGACAAGAAAGAGAGTTAGCCTATGCTTTGAAGCCATACATCTAGCTATGAAAATCCCAGATGCACCTTTCTCTGTAAAAGACTGTTTTCATATACATTGGAAATCTTTTTTTTAGTGTACCCATCTCCATCAATTATCTTAGTTGGATTAGAATTAGTTATATTAGTATAAACTCAGGGTTCTTAATATAGATATATAGAAATGGATATTAATATACATTCACAAACATATTTTTTTAACTTCATCACTGAGAAGGCCTGAAAGTAATGACCCTCCACTAACAGTGAGCACACAACACCCAGATGTAGCTCTTTGTTTTATTTAGAGGGACAGAGTCTCATTTTATCGCCCTTGGTAGAGTGCCATGACATCACAGCTCACAGCAACCTCCAACTCCTAGGCTTGGGTGATTAAATTCTCTTGCCTCAGCCTCCCGAGTAGCTGGGACTACAGGTGCCTGCTACAATGCCTGGCTGTTGTTTGTTGTAGTTTGGCTGGGGCTGGGTTTGAACCTGCCACCCTCGGTATATGGGTCCAGTGCCCTACCCACTGAGCCACAGGCGCTACCCCAGATGTAGCTTTTTTTTTTTTTTAAAGTTAGATGTAGCTTTTAAAATATTATTCTCCTGTAAAGCAATCAGCCATCTCTGGGAACTAACTGATTCTGGCCTGGAACAGAGGAAGAATTAAATGAGCCTAGGACATCTTCTTGAGCCAGGAATTAAGAAGTGCTCAAATTGCGATGAGGATATATCAAAAGGATAGGACAGGAAGATTGCTTGAGCCCAGAAGTTGGAGGCTGCAGCTATACAGCTATGATTGTACCTCTGTACTTTAGAGCCTGGGTGAAAAGAGTGAGACCCTGTCTCCTCCCTCCACCTCAAAACAACAACAAAAAAGGACAGGAGCCAACTTGAGGGGCTTCCATTGGTCAAACCTAGGCCTGTTTTAGCATGAAAATTAAGAATGACAGATTATAACACATGAGATAAAATGAGAATCCATGAACCCATACTGGTATAATAAATAAATCCTGGAAGGCATTGAAAGCATTTCTTTATTGTAGACTGCTGAACAATAAGCACATAAGGAATGATAAAGTTAGAATAATCACTCTTTGACAGATATTAAGGTGATAACTGATTTATGCATGATTATCAATGCCTGTTAAACTAAAATTTGATAAGGAATAGAAGAACAACATAGATTCAAAATAATTATTACAGAAGGAATAGTAACTTTATGGTGGAGAAATCTGGCAGCTACTATCTTAACTAAATGATCAAAGTTGCTGTCACCAGTAATGGGACAAACTAATCATGTGTCTCCTTGAATAATGCACCGAGAAGGACGCAACATGACTTTTGTAAAATTCTTGCCCAAAATGCACAGCCTTGATCTACTCATGGGAAACATCAAACAAACTTAAATTGAGTTGTTTAGGGGAGTGACATTGGCAAGACAGCAGAATGGGAGCTTTCTACTCTCATCCCCCTACAGATGCATCAATTTAAACAATCATCCGTGGGCGAGAATACCTTTGTGGGAGTCTGGGAGTCCGGCAGAGACATTCCAGCACACTACTGGACTATAAAGCCTGAAAATAGATGCATTAAAGAGGGTAAGAATAGTTTCACTTTATCCATGTCACCTCTCCCCCAAGGTGGCACAGCTTAATGCCAAGAGGCAGATTCAGTGCAGTCCATCAAAATATCAATGACATTTTTCAAAGAAAGAGAAAAAATAATCCTAAAATTCATATGAAACCACAAATAGACCCCAAATTGCTAAACCAATTTTTACCAAGAAGAACAAAGCTAGGGGCCTCACACTTCCTGATTACAAATTACATTACAAATCTGTAGTAATCAGAATAGCATGATGCATAAAAAGAGGCACATAAGCCAATAAAACAGAATAGAAAGCCTAGAAATAAATTGAAACATATATAGTCTACCAAGTTTTGAAAAAAACATAAAGATTACACAATGGGGAAGAGGATAGTATCCTCAATCAACGATATTGAGAAAACTGGATATCTACATGCAAAAGAATCAAATTCAGTCTTATGCCATACACAAAAATCAACTCAAAAAGTATTAAAAATTTAAATCTCAGACCCCAAACCATAAAGTTTCTAGAAGAAAACATCTTAGAAAAGCTCCATTACATTAGTCTTGGCTAAGTGATTTTTTGGATATAACACCAAAAGCACAGGCAACAAAAGCAAAAATAAACAATTTTAATCGGTTACATTAAATTAAAAAGTTTCTACACAGCGGAGGGAACCATCAACAAAATGAAAAGTTATCCCATGGAATGGGAGAAAATATTGCAGTCTATATATCTGATAAAGGATTAAATTTAAAATGTATAAGGAATTTATACAACTTAATAACAGAAAAACAAATACCTTGATTTTTAAAAAAATGGGCAAAAGAGCTAAATAGATATTTTTCCAAGAAGACATAAGAATACCCTTTAGGTATTTGAAAAGGTGCTTGACATCACTAATTATGAGGGAAATACAAATCAAAAGCACAATTAGAAAGCATCTCAAAAATGTTAAAATGGCTCTTAGGAGACATACAAAAGATAATAAGGATTGGTGATGATTTAGAATAAAGGGAACCCTTGTACACTATTAGTGGGAATGTAAGTCAGTACAGTCATTACGAAAATCAGTATGGCAGTTCCTCAAAAGTTTAAAATTAGAACAACCATATGATCTAGCAATCCCACTTCTGGGTGTATATCCACCGGAAATGAGTTGAAGAGTTATCTGCCCTCCCATGTTCACTGCAGCATTATTCACAATAACCAAAATCTATAAACAATCTACGTGCATAATGACAGATGAATGGATAAATAATTGTGATATATATGTATCTGTGTATATATTATGTATATATGTATACAGTGGAATACTGGAATATAAGATATATTTCAATGGAATATATTATACTATATTTAATGGAATATAATGTATATAAGCACATATAAAATGGAATATATACACACACATGAATATATAAGGCAATATTATCCACCCTGTAAAAAGAAGGAAATCCTGCTGTTTTTGACAATATGAGTGAACCTAGAAGACATTATTCTACATAAAATAAGACAGACACAGAAAGACATACTGCATCCTCTCACTTATGTGGAATTTAAAATACTCGAACTCATAAAAACAGAGTAGAAGAGTAGTCACCAGGGGTCCATTTAGAGATGAGGAAATGGAGAGATATTAGTCAGAAAGTACAAACTTGAAGCTATGGACAAGTTCTGGAGACCTAATTTATGGCATGGTGATTATAGTTAATAATGAATTGTATACTAGCAAAAAAAAATAGAATTTCAGTTCTACTAGATGAAAGGAGTCCTGGAGATTGGTTGTTAAACAGTGTGAATGTACTTGACACTACTGAACTATGCACTTAAAAATGGTAAGATGGTAAAGATAATGTTAAATGCATTTTACCACAACTTTTGTAAATCTAAAAAACCAAAAATTAATGAACTTTTGACAAAATATCTTCAAGTTGTGAAAATATCTTCCAACAATGAAAGAAAAGGCTATGGAACTATTCAAGACTAAAGACTAAAAAGACATGACAACTGAATACAGCCTTTGATGCTGGATCAGATGAGGCCTGAATGAGAAAATAGTATTTTTTTTTTTTGCTCTAAAGTAAAATATTGGACTTAAATATGAGTCAGACCTGTACATTAGATGACAGTATCAGTGTTAACTTCTTTATTAGGATAATTATACGGTGGTTATATTAGAAAACTTTCTGGTTCTTAGAAAATACATGTAAGTATTGGGAAATAAAGGGTCATCCTGTCTAAAGCATCGAATGACTAAAATTATATATATATACACATACATACATATATGGAGAGACAGAGAATGATTAAGTAAATGTTGGAAAGTGTTAACAGGGAATATGGGTGAAGGGTATATAGCACTTCTTTGTATCATTCTTACAAAGTTTTTGTAAATCTGAAATTATTTTAAAACAAAAAATTACATTTAGGATATGTGGAGTTTAAGTTATCTATTAAATGATGTCTAAAATGGAGATGTCAAACAGGCAGTTGTACACACATTGTGGAGTTTGGAATGAAGGTTTGGGGTTTACATATAAATGGCATTTAATGCTATGAAACTTGGTTAAGATTACCAAGGACATGAGTTTAGGTAGACTAGCACCAAGGACTGAGCCCTAAAACTAGGCGTCCTCAAACTACGGCCTGTGGGCCGCATGCCGCCAGCCTAGGACATTTATCCAGCCTGCCAGGCGTTTTTGCCTGTCCTGTTTAGCAGCTGACTTGTCCCTGGGCCCGCAGTCTGGCCCTCTAATGGTCTGAGGGACAGTGAACTGGCCCCCTGTTTAAAAAGTTTGAGGACCCCTGCCTAAAACAGTCCAATATTCTAACATAAATGCTTCATTTATATCTCGATAATATTCTTGACTTCACTTTTAGTTAATTTTCCAAAATAAAGAATTTGGTATTGTTGTAGAGAGAGAAGAAACTGTTAATAGCTGTTTGTTTCCTGTCTCCAGCATTTGATGATTTCAGCTTATTTTCGTTTCCCAGAAGTTTTGGTGCCTGTTTGCTGGCAGATTGTCCACAGAGACTGTCTGTGTTCTACAAAGTGAAGTCATCTTGTAAGGCAGATAGCAGCTGGATAGAAATAGGCCTGCCTCTCTCACGGCAGGGCAGACCTTGGAATGCAAAGTCTTGCAGTCAAATCATAGCTGAACTTCCTGATGTGAAACCAGCCCTTATTGCACAAGTTCATCTCATCAGTTGCCTGGTAGAAGCAGCTGTGCTCCCAGGGATAGAAACGCCTGGCTTTCCATTATTAAGTCTAAAAGAGTGCCCTTCTTTTCCCCTTTAGTGCTCAAGCCATAGTGTCTGCCAGTTGAATGGCAGTGGGGTTTGGGGATTTGCACTTACTGTGAGTGAGCTGGAGAGTCTGACAGTCATGACGGAATGACAGCCCCTCATGGAATGTTGGATCACATATACATTGCCTCTGATCAGTCGGCTTGTTTGAAACTAATGTCAAGGCAACGTATAGCATTACCTCTTACCTTTAATAGGAAACTAGAATTTGAAGAAGCCTTCCTTGTTCACCTGTGTAAAGATTTGCCCTCAGAGAACTCCATCTGTCCTTTGATACCTTCACTGTGCCCTGGAAATTATTTTTTTACTCATTTTCCAGGAAACTTCACTTCATCCTATCAGCTAACAATTAGCATATCCATTATCTTGTTTCATATTGACAACAGAACTTTAAAAAGATAGTTTTATCCCCATTTTGTAGAGAAAAAATCATAGCTCAAGATTAGACACCACCAGAAAGCAGCTGTGACCCGTTTTTCCCAGATAAATTGATGTGGCTAATACCTGAGTTATACACTGAACCAATTAAAGAAATGTAGCTGTATTAATTACATTATCGCACAAAGTCTATCTAGTGTGATGTAGGAAATACCTCACACAAAAGACAGGCCATTTTACTGTACACACACATAACACATACAGAGGATGGCAAAAAATGTATACACATTTTAAGAAAGGAAAAACCGGCATTAAAATTGTAATAATATATACTGATGAGAATAGATGAATATAAGTCACACTGAGCACCTCTTGTAATTGCATAAGTCAAACCTGACTTGAGTATTACAAGTTTAATATAATTTTGGCTAGGTGCAGTGGCTCATGCCTGCAATCCTAGGACTCTGGGAGGCTGAGGTGGGAGGACTCCTTGGGCTCAGGTGTTCAAGACCTGCCTGAACAAGCATGAGCCCCCATCTCTACTAAAAATAGAAAAAATAAGCTAGGCATCATGGCAGGCGCCTGTGGTCTCAGCTTCCTAGGAGTTTGAGATTGCTATGTGCTAGGCTGATGCCTGGGCACTCTAACCCTGGCAACAGAATGAGACTCTGTCTTTTTTTTAAATTGATACAGTTTTTTCCTTTCTTAAAATGTGTATACATTTTGGGGGGCACCCTCCGTGTTGGAGGGGTGCCTGTGACACATACATCTATAATATATACCTTAAATATGCAAAATGCTAATTTTCTAAAAGATAGAAAAATGTTAAAAGACTTAATGGAGGTAAATGAAAACTTTCAATGTCATCAGCCTTGAGGAACATGTTTTTATTATTGTTTTTATTGTCGTTATGGTTGTAGTTGTTTGTAAATAGCAGAAGTCATATGAACTGAATTATTATTTTTTGTGCTATGTATGATCATTCTGGACTTTCTGTATAGGGTAGAGATAGAGGGAATATGTTTTCTTTTTATCATTGGCAAGCATCTTCTAGATTATAGGGAGGAAATTGTTACTGTTAGATTTCAATAATATAAAGGCTTAACAATAGAAATCAGGCCCAGAGGAAAAAGTCACTCACTTTAACGGCAGGACTACATCAAGAAAGCCCAAGGGAAAGGAAACAATAGGCAAGGAGAGAGTTTCTTATACAGAGAAAGACTAGGTTTTGTCAGCAGTTCTGGTATCCTGGGTCATTGCCAACAGGCACCCCGAGGGAATGAGATGAACCACAAGAGAAGGTATTGGTAGGAATATATCCTTTGCAACCTTACTGTCAAATGGGACATTCTTTTGAGCCATTCTACTTCCCTAGAACCAAAAAAATGTTTTCTTGAGGAATCTCAAAAGTAGAATCTTTGGGTATAGAATGGAGAGAGGAATAGTCAAGAGAACAGGATAACAGGCTTGGCGCCCGTAGCATAGTGTTTACAGCACCAGCCACATGCACCAAACATGGTGGGTTTGAGCCAGGCCCAGGCCAAATAAACAACAAGAAAATAGCCAAATGTTGTGGTGGATGCCTGTGGTCCCAGGTACTTGAGGCAGGAGAATTGCTTAAGCCCAAAAGTTTGAGGTTGCCATGAGCTGACACCACAGCACTCTACACAGGGCAACATAACAAGATTCTGTCTCAAAAAAAAAAAAAAAACAAAAAAAGACAAGAAAAAGAAAAAAGGACAGGACAACAATGAAGATTGGTTTTAGAGACAGAGAGCAAAGATGCCATAAAGCAAAGCACTTTGGGTATTGTAAAAATCAAATGAAACTTCACTGTTATTCTCCAGGCCTTTATCTTCAAAAGGGTCATTTTTCTTTTGTGCCAATAGCATTCTTATGTTACAGTAGGTCTCCCTGCGTCTCCCTTTGAAAGCGAAAGGTCAACCTTTCCCTCTTTTCCTTTTACTCATCATGAGCAATTGTTTGTTGTGTTTGTGCTTTCTGGTTCAGTGGGTTTCACCTTGGCTCCACATTGGAATCATTGGAAAGCATGACAGAAATACCGATACATGTATCATTATTTTAAAAGTTTCCCCACAAGATTCCTATGAGTAGCCAAAGTTGACACTGTTCAAGAGCAGTGATTATCAAACTTTAATGTGTAAATGAATCTTCTGAGGGTCTTGTGAAAAGATGGATTCTGTTCTCAGTAGATTCTATGTAAAATCTGAAGTTGTACATTTTTAACATGTAGGACACAATGTGTAGTGTGTTTCACATACCTGCTATAGAATAAAAATATCACCTGAGGAGCTTTAAAAAAACACATACATACAATAGTGGTCCCTACTCAGACAATTAAATCAGAATCTACAGAAGAGAAATGGGGTCTAAACAATAGCTAGATGGTAAAAGAGAACTTTATAGCACAGAAATATCAATGTAAACAACTAACCACACATGAAAATACCTTCACAAGCGCTAGGAAAATTGGGTGAGGGATTACAAAAACTGAGTATGATACAACATAAGAAAAGAGTTGCCAGGTGCAGTGGCTTATTCCCCCACCCCAGAGATTTATGAATTTCTGACAACTCAAAATAACTATCTTTAGGAAGCTAAGCAAGCTTCAATAAATACAGAGAAACAATTCAACAAAAGTCACACCTATAAACCTAACACTCTGGGAGGCTGAGGTGGGTGGATTGCTTGAGCTCAGGAGTTCAAGACCAGCCTAAGCAAGACCCCGTCTCTAAAAATAGCTAGGTGTTGTGGTGGACACCTATAGTCCCAGCTACTTAGGAGGCTAAGGCAAGAGGATTACTTGAGCCTAAGAGTTGGAGGTTGCTGTGAGCTATGATGATGCCATGGCACTCTACAAGAGCTACAAAGAGAGACTCTGTCTCCAAAAAAAAAAAAGGTCAAGAAAGCAATAAATGACAAACAGAAATTTGAGAGAGATTGAAATTACAAAAATAAAATCAAACAGAATTCTGGTACAGTAATGAAATAAAAAAATGTAATATAGGGCATCAACAGAATTTATCAAACAGAAGAAAAATCTGTGAACGCAAAGTCAGGTTATTTGAAAACATTCAATCAGAAGAGAAAAAAAAATTATTAAAAGAAACGAAATCTTATGGGATTTATGGGATAGCATCTGAAAAGCAAAATTTCAGTTATAGGATTTACAGAAGAAAAAGAGAGATAAATAACGAGGTACAGGAAGGCCAGAGGTCTTCAGTCAGATTCAACCTAAACAAGACTATACCAAGACATAATCAAGTTGTCAAAAATAAAAGGGAAAGAAAGAATTCTGAGAACAACAAAGTAAAGATGGCATATCACATATAAGGGAATTCTAACAAGGCAAGTAGTGAATCTCTCAGGAAATTTTTACAGGCCATGAGGGAGTGGGTTGATATACAGCCCACCCTCCCTATCTATGGATTATACAGAAGTGGGTACAACCAAGCATGTATTGAAAATGTAGATAGGCCTCCATACTGACTATATACAGACTTTTTCTTTGCCATTATTCTCTAAACAATAAATTATAACAACTATTTACATAGCATTTATGTTGTATTTGGTATTAGTAATCTAGAGATTATTTAAGCTATACAGGAGGATGTGCATAAGTTTTACACAAAATACTACACCAGTTTCTATAAGGGTGTAGTTTCTATAAGGGACTTGAACATCAGTAGATTTTGGTATTCAAGTGGGATCCTGAGACCAATCCCCCATGATACCAAAGGATGATTGTTTTTGAAGTGCTGAAGGAAAAACCAAAACCAAAAAGAACTGTCAACCAAGAATACCTGGCAGAGCTGTCTTTCAGAAATGAAGGAGAAATAAAGGCTTTCCCAGATAAACAAAATCTGAGGGATTTTATCGCCACTAAACCTGACTTATACTAAAGGGATTTTATACTTAATACTAAAGGGATTTCTTCAAGTTGAAAGAAGATAATGCTAATTAGTCACATTAAAACATATAAAAATATAAGACTTACTGGTAAAAGTAAATACACAATCAAAATCAGAATACTCTAATATTGTAATGATGGTGTATAAATCACTTGTACCTATAGAATGATGGTTAAAAGTCAAAACTTTATCTTTGCCTTTTATTTGATTAAAAATATTAATAGCTGGGTGGAGCCTGTGGCTCAGTGTGTAGGGCACTGCCCCCATATGCTGAGGGTATATGGTATACACCCGGTCTTGGCCAGCTAAAACAGCATTGGCAACTGCAACAAAAAATAGCTGGGTGTTCTGGCGGGCACCTATAGTCCTAGCTACTTGGGAGGCTGAGGCAAGAGACTCGCTTAAACCCAAGAGTTGGAGGTTGCTGTGAGCTGTGATGCCACGGCACTCTACCGAGGGTGACAGAGTAAGACTCTGTCTCAAAAAAAAAATATATATATATATATATATACACACACATATATATTAATAGCTACAATAATTTGCAAGGCAGTACTCAGTATAAAAAGATGTAAATTTTGACATCAGAAACATAAAATGCTAGGGTAGAATAAAAATGTTGATAAAAATGTTGAATTTTTATGTAATCAAAATTAAGTTTTTTTGGGTTTAAAATGGCCTGCTATAAGATATTCTATGTAAGCCTAGAGTACTATAAAGTAAAAGCTTATTATAGACATACAAAAGATAAAATTAGAAATCAAAGCGTACTGCTAGAGAAAAATGACCAAATCACAAAGGAAACAAAAGAATAGAGCAAAAGAAGAGGAAATGAACAAAGGATCTAGAAAACTAAAAAAATTAACAAAATGGCAGTAGTAAGTCCTTACCTTTTAAAAACTACTTCTAATGTTAATGGTTAAATTCTGTAATCAGGAAGTATAAAATGGCTGTTGAATAAAAGTCCAAGATCCAACTATATGCTGCCTACAAGATAGTTCACCTTTCAGGACACACACACATTGAAAGTGAAAAGATGAAAGTTATTCCATGCAAATGGAAGTCAATAGACAGCAATGGGAGAGATAGATGGCAGTACAACAATATTAGGGGTTATCAATACTCAACTTTCAGCAATGGGCAAATCATCCAGATAGAAAATCAATAAGGAAACATTGGATTATGCTTTATATGAAATGGACCTAACAGACATATACAGAATATTGTATCCAGCAGCAACAGAATATACATTCTTCCCTAGCACACACAGTATATTCTCCAAGATAAATAATTTGTTAGAGCATAAAACAAGTCTTAATGTTTTAAGAATGTTGCAATCATGTCAGATATCTTTTCTGAGCACAAAGTTATTAAACTAGAAGTCAAGAACTAGAGAAATTTTAGTTCCCAAATACATGGAAACTAAACAACATGCTCCTTAACCAGTAGGTCAAAAAATTAAAGGGGAAATTAAAAAATACCTTGAGACCAAAAAAAAAAAAATGAAAACAGTATGCTGAAATGTATGAAATGCAAGGAAAATAGTTCCAAGAGGGAAGTTTGTAGCAATAAACGTCTACATCAAAAAGAAAAAAGATCTCAAACACTCTAACATTATCCCTCAAAGAACTAGAAAAGAAGAAACTAAGAATAAAGCTAATAGAAGGAAGGGAATAATAAAGATCAAAGGAGAAATAAATAGAGACTAGAAAAACAAAGATCAATAAAACTAAGAGTTGGGTTTTGAAAATACAAATAAATTTGACAAACCTGGAGCTAGACTGAGAAGAAAAGAGAAGACTCAAATAAAATCGGAAATGAAAAAGGAAACATTACAGCTGATTGCCACAAAAATTCAAAGGATGGTAAGAGATTACTATGAATAATTATATACCAAAAAGTTAGATATATCTATGTCTAGAAGAAATTGATAACTTCCTAGACACATACAAGCTAACAAGATTGAATCATGAAAAAACAGAAAATCTGAACAGACCAATCATAAGTAAGGAGGTTTGATTAGTTATAAAAAGTCTTCTGTCAAAGAAAAAGTCCAGGACCTGATGGCTTCACAACTGAAGCTACAAAACATTTCAAGAGGAACTAACACCAAGCCTTCTGAAACTCTTCTCAAAAATTGAAGAAGAGGGAATACTTCTATTTTTATTTATTTATTTATTTTAGAGACAAGAGTCTCACTTTGTCACCCTCGGTAGAGTGCTATGGCATCACAGTTCATAGCAACCTCCAGCTCTTGTGCTTAGGCGATTCTCTTGCTTCAGCCGCTGAGTATCTGGGACTACAGGTGCCTGCCACAACACCTGCAGGTTTGACCGGGGTCAAGTTTGAACCTGCCACCCTTGCTATATGGGGCCGGCACCCTACTCACTGAGCCACAGATGCCGTACTTTTAAACTCATCTATAGGCCAACATTACCCTGATATAAAAGGAAGACAAGGACAGTGAAAGAAAAAGAAAATTTCAGCCAATATCCCTGATGAATATAGATTCAAAAATCCTGAATGAATATTAGAAAATTGAATTCAACAGCACATTATAAATGGATTATTCACCACAATCAAGTGGGATTTGTTCCAGGAATACAAAGCACGTGTATCTTTTCAGGCTACTTTGGTGATTTTATTGCATACCTAGATTTGAAAACCTTCATTCTAGATCAGCACTGTCTGCTAGCCACTAACCACATGTAGATATTTATTTTTATTGTTTCAGGTTAATCGAAGGTACAATCAGGTTACAGTGTTTGCATTTGTTAGGTAAGGTCCCTTTTATAATTGTGTACCAACCTCAAAGGTGTGCCATACACCCTAACATTGTGCCCATTAAGTGGGAGCACACTCATCCCCTCTCTCCTCCCCTCCACCTTCATTCCCCCACCCCTCACCTTGAATTGATTTGAGTTTTTCTCTTATGTGCATTGTATTGGATTGTCTACTGGCTTCATATTAGAATCGAGTACATTGGATTCTTGCTTCTCCATTCTTGTGATACTTTACTAAGAAGAATATGTTTCACCTCCATGCAGGTTAATACAAAAGATGTAAAATCTCTATCTTTTTTAATGGCTGAATAGTATCCCATGGTATACGTATACCATGGCTTGTGGATCTATTCCTGGGTTGGTGGGCATTTAGGTTGTTTCCACATTTTGGTGATTGTAAATTGAGGTGCCATAAACAGTCTAGTGCAAGTGTCCTTATGATAAAATGATTTTTTTCTTCTGGGTAGATGCAGGGACTGCAGGATCAAATGGGAGGTCTAATTTGAGTTCTTTGAGGATTCTCCATATTTCCTACATGTAGGAATTTAAAGTAAAATAAAATAAGGTTAAAAATTCACTCCCTTAGTTGCATTAGCCACATTTCACGTGAGCTCCAGGTGGTTAGTAGCTTCCATATTACACAGTTTGGATGTAGAACAGAAAGTGCTATTGGCTGACACTGTACAATCTAGATCAACTCTATAAAACAAACACCCCTAACAGGTTGGTCTCATATTTCTGAAAATGGTTACATTAGATTCTCTTAAGAAAAACCAAGTTTGGCTCAGCGCCTGTGGCTCAATCGGCTAAGGCGCCAGCCACATACACCTAAGGTGGCGGGTTCGAATCCCCAGCCTGGGCCCGCCAAACAACAATGATGGCTGCAACCAAAAAAATGGCCGGGCATTGTGGCAGGCGCCTGTGGTCCCAGCTACTTGGGAGGCAGAGGCAGGAGACTCGCTTGAGCCCAGGAATTGGAGGTTGCTATGAGTTGTGATGCCATGGCACTCTACCCAGGGGGATAGCTTGAGGCTCTGTCTAAAAAAAAAAAAAAAAAGAAAAAAGAAAAACCAAACTTTACTTGGTATGGTGTGGGACAAAAATCAGCCTAACCCGTTGAGTTTTTGGTGGCTGACTCTACTCGAAGGATATCTACTGCGGGCGTAAAAGTGATAGTTGGTCTCTAAAAAAAAAACAAAAAAGAAAACCCAAACTTTACTTGGGAGGCTGAGGCAGAAAAATCACCCTACGCCCTGGTGTTGGAGGTTGCTTAAGCGACTCCACTGCACTCTACTGAGGGCGAAAAAGTGAGACTCTGTCTCTACAAAAAAAAAAATATATATATATATATATATATATATATTTATTTATTTGCTACAGTCTTAGTTTTCCTTTTAATATTTAACAGTCTAGAAGAGTGGATCTAGTTATGTAATAGGTCCACTAAAATAACTTTATTTATATTATTTTACAGATCGTTTGTGGTAGTAAAAGAGATTTTTGTGAATCTGTTGTTTCATGTAGTTTGCCTTCTGTATTCTTGATAATTGCAGTTATCTTACTCTTCATACTTCAAGGAAGAAATAAACAAAACGCAAAAAACCAACATGAAAATCATGGATATTGAATAATAGCCATTTCTATATCTCAAGGGTGCTGCAATCTCATACTATGGAATCTCTTCACATTTGGTTTTTTTAGTGCAGTCCAAAAGAGCCTTCCAGATTCCTTATGACTGTATAAAACCCTGGTCCCTTGTTTTGGGTATGAATTTTAATTCTTTTTGAGTTCTCATAAATAGTATCATTTTTCATATCTCAGCAGAATTGCTGTTTCATTTGTTGTGGTAAACAGGAAAGGATTGGCATCTTTTGCTTTACCAAAGCGATCTGTATCTTCAAAAACTTGAAAACTTGGCTCTGCACCTATGGCTCAAGCAGCTAAGGTGTCAGCCACATACGCCTGAGCTGGCGGGTTCAAATCCAGCCTGAGCCCACCAAACAACTAAGACAGCTGCAACCAAAAAATAGCCAGGTCTTGTGGCAGGCGCCTGTAGTCCCAGCTACTTGGGACCAAGGGTGGCGGGTTTGAACCCAGCCGTGGCCAAATTACAACAAAAAAATAGCCAGGTATTATGGCAGGTACCTATAGTCCCAGCTACTCAGGAGGCTGAGGCAAGAGAATCACCTAAGCCCAGGAGTTGGAGGTTGCTGTGAGCTGTGATGCCATGGCACTCTACTGAAGGCGACAAAGTGGGACTCTTGTCTCTTAAAAAAAAAAAAAAAAACTTGAAAAATATTATATAGTTACTTATCTAGTATAGTAAATGTTTCCCTTGATCCTTTTTCCTGTTCCTATAACCTTTTTTGGTGTTTGCAAGAGCATTTGGTAAAAATCTTGATACCATCTTCCAAAAAAATGCTTACATGAACTTAAACCGAAATTTCACAGTCATAGATCTAAAGTTAAGAACTTCCACACAGGGGGCCAAGCAGGGTGGTTTATGCCTGTAATCCCAGCACTCTGGGAAGCTGAAGGCAGGTGGATTGCCTAAAGCTCACAAGTTCGAGACCAGCCAGAGCAAGAGCAAGATCCTGTCTCTAAAAAAAAAAAAATAATAGCCAGGTATTATGGCGGGTGTCTGTAGTCCCAGCTACTTGGGAGGCTAAGGCAAGAGAATCTCTTGAGCTCAAGAGTTTGAGGTTGCTGTGAGCTATGATGCCACAGCACTCTACCAAGGGTGACAAAATGAGACTCTGTCTCAACAGAAAAAGAACTTCCACACAATATCAAAAATTATGACTGTGTACTAAAAAAAGCTAAATTTAGGGGAAGGATGTAGATTTTTCTTTCAAGAATTGATTGCTTTTATGTTTCATGTGCTTCTCATTCATATCCCAGACAACTACCAAATTTTATATCATACTAAGTAAATATACTAAATAGGAAGAAAATATAGAAATTTTTTTTTTTTTTGAGACGGAGCCTCAAACTATCCCCCTGGGTAGAGTGCCATGGCATCGCAGCTCACAGCAACGTCCAACTCCTGGGCTCAAGTGAGTCTCCTGCCTCCGCCTCCCAAGTAGCTGGGACCACAGGCGCCCGCCACAACGCCCGGCCATTTTTTGGTTGCAACCATCATTGTTGTTTGGTGGGCCCAGGCTGGGGATTCAAACCCGCCACCTTAGGTGTACGTGGCTGGCGCCTTAGCCGA
>CAUYQV010098054.1:0-11167 GCA_963574575.1 Galagoides demidoff | reverse complement strand
TTGTGGCAGGCACCTGTAATCCCAGCTACTCAGGAGGCTGAGGCAAGAAAATCGCCTAAGCCCAAGAGCTGGAGGTTGCCATGAGCTCTGACACCACAGCATTCTACCAAGGGCAATAAAGTGAGCCCGTCTTAAAAAAAGAAAAGAAAAGAAAAAATTAACTGGGTGTTGTGGCAGGTACCTGTAGTCCCAGCTACTCAGGAGGCTGAGGCAGAAGGATTGCTTAAACCCAAGAATTTGAGGTTGCTGTGAGCTAGGCTGACACCAACGTATTCTATGTGGCCTGGGCAGCAGAGCGAGACTCTGTCTCAAAAAAACAAAACAAAACCAAAAAGATATATAATAAAATGTCT
Organism: Galagoides demidoff; assembly: GCA_963574575.1. NCBI lineage: Eukaryota > Metazoa > Chordata > Mammalia > Primates > Galagidae > Galagoides > Galagoides demidoff. The sequence continues at coordinate 10,814 of CAUYQV010098054.1, read as the reverse complement.
GGGATTTGCTTCAAAATAATCCTAGGGAAACAGAAAAGTTGAGTGGGCTAAAGATGAAACAATCTGGACCACTCACTGATGACGGCAGGGACTGAGTGATGCATCTGGGATGATTCTCTTATTCTCACTTTGCACATGCTTGAAATTTCCTGTGATCTAATCAAGAGGTAAAAAGATACTTGCTTTTATCCTAAGAACACTCAGATTTTGAGTTTAGAGAGACAGTGCTGGTTTCAATGCAGAGATCAGTTTGGAAGGGGCCAGAGTGGCTGTGGGACCATTTTGACAGACTTTTACAATGGTTCAAGAAAGGAGATGACACACAGATTAGAGAGGTAGAACCAGGGATCAGTGAAGGGATGCAAGAGCCATTTTGGCAAGCCTTAGGGCGGGGGGGGGGGGACATTCATACAGATTGGGGGTGGAGAGGAAGACCATGGCTTGGTCCTGCACAAGTTGAGTTGTGGTTGCCTTTCAGACATTTAAGTGGAAATTTCAAGAAGGGAGTATGGAGATTTCAGAGAAAGCCCCAGTGCTCAACTGGGGATCAGTGAAATGCACAGATGATGATTAAAGTGTGGCGACTTTCTCTCTGCATAGAATAAAAGGAGTTTGCAAAAAAGACCCCCAGGCTGATACTTAAAGAACCCAAACATTTAATGACCAGGGAGAATGATGTGCTTATGTGCTAGGAAGGAGACAAACACCAGGCAGGGGTCTAGGGGGAGGGCAGGAGGTGGTAGCGGTCAGAGACAGGAAAAACAATGTAGTGTTGTGAAAATCAGAAGGGAGAGATCACATCTGAAGCTTCTGAAAGTCAAGATAAAGACAAAAAGTGGCCATTTAAGTCAGTGACATACTAAGGCACTACTTAAGTCAGGCACTACTAAGTCTTCAAGGGCTTTACGGAGTGATTGGGCAAATGAGAGACTGGAATGGGTTGAGAAGTGAATGGGATTCAAGCAACTGCTGAGAGTGATCTAACTTCTCACACACAGAACTCCGGGACCAGCTGCAGAGAGTGATCTAACTTCTCACGCATACAACTCCGGCTGTGCAGGTCGGCGGGTGGGGGTGGGGGTGGGGGCGTGAGTGTTGAGCTTTCTTAAAGTGAAAACCATTTGGGCGTGCTTATAAATTGCCCAGGACTGTCCTGGAGGGGAATTACGGAGGAGCTGTAATCCACAATGTGACATTCCTGAGAAGCAGCAGGAGCTAGGACTCAAGACCATGATTGCTCTACTTATAAGAAAAGACATGTCCTCTAAAGGGATGGGAAGGAGTGGACGGGTGACACCTAAGTGGGCTTTTAAGCTGCAAGTGAGGTGAGAAAGTGACTTTCCTGTGATTTTTTGGCCATCTTCTCCCCGCTGAAATAGAAAAGGTCATCTACTAAGAGTGACCAGGAAGCATGTTAAAGGGGTTTGACTAGTTGAAGAAAGTCTGAGTTTGGAGAGAAGGAATTTAGAGGCGTCAAGCCTACCTTTTCCGTGTGCCCCACCACATGCACTGATGCAGTCTCAGATCAGCGGGACTTACTGCACGTGACCACGAACACTATCATTGTGCTTCATCTTCGTTCTTTCGACATTGCTTTTTATTTGTTCACTTTTCACTGTGAACTCTCCCAGTAAGCTAAGCTGACAGCAAGTGATATATTTAATTGTTTTCCTAGCCCTAGCTCCTGGTTTAAAGCCTAGCTGAATGCCAGTTCTCAGATACTTGTAACATGTAGAAATGAACAGAGCTTCGGTCATTACTGGCAGCAAACTGGGAAAGGCGTTCCTCCTAGACACGAGTGCTTATCAACCTAGCATAATTCTATGAGCTTTACATGAATTAACTTTTAATTCACACAATAACCCACTGAGGTAGGCACTAGAGTATTTTCCATTTTTCAGATGAAGAAACTGAAGCATATATAACTTTACAAGGTTCCACAAGACTTAAGTGTCAGAGCCCAGATTTGAAGCAAGGTTTATCAAAGGGGGGCACTGTATGAATTTGTGCCTAAGGCTTCTGCAAGAACCAATGGTAAAAGAAGGGATAATAAACACTGTATGTACAGTTATCAAAATTGTCCAGAATGTGAGGGCCTTCCACACACTTGCTTCCAACTACTTGAACCAACTAAAAATTTGTGTAATTGCTATTTATACAGAAGCTTGTGTGACAGTGTGGTTACTTTAATCAACAAACACCGCTACAACAATAAACCAGAACTCTGATAATTTTTTTTACCATAGCTGAGTAAGCAAAGAAAGCAATCACATAACTTTGTGATCTGGATACTTTCTTTGTAAAAACATCTATCATTATGATGAAACATTATTTCCAAAAGCTGACAAGAGTATTTTAAAAGATGAATTGTGTATTAGATATTAGGTTATCCACGCATCATAGTATATAAAATCAGTATTTGAAAAACCATGAAGATCCGCTTCACTATTCTATGGATGTCAGATATCCAAATTTGATAGTGGCTAAAATACAAGAGTAAAAATAAATAAGGACATGAGTATTCACCTGCCAAGGTATGGATTATCTTTCCTTCCTCTAGGAAGCCTTCTGAACCTCAGAATAGGGCAAATTAAAAGTTCCAAATTGACGGAAGACTGCTCAGAGGTGTTTACTACAATCAGTTCATTTGAGAAGTTGCACATCATCTCAAACGTTTATTGAGTGCCCATAGATTCATGGTACCTTCATGGTATTTACAGAGCTTTGCTTATACGCCAACCTTGCCCTTAAGGAGCTTACAATCTAGTAGAAAGAGAAACACAGATGTGAGATCAATGAATGAACATACTACAGACTAAAAATTACCGTAAATGTAAAACACATACCAAAAAATGAGAATGGGGCTAGCAAGGATGGGCTAGTTCTTGGTACACTCCTGACTTCCTGAAGGAGACAGATACCTAGAATCCAAGGACGCAAAGTGGAGTTGAGAAAACCAGGATGCAAACAAAACTCTTCCTATCTGGCCTCTTTCCCTACACTCTGCAGATGGGGAGAATCGCAAAATGAGGAATACAGGGATAAAAATAGGGAAACAAAAACTTTTCAATACTTTTAGCACCTCTGATTACAAGTTGACTTAGACTGGAACAAAGTTGATCCTCCTACACTGGATCAAAGGGGGAAAAAAGATAAAAAACTAGTATCTCTGTACCAGTTCTCTCTATATACATATATATATCTTGACCTTAACTAAAAGGCTAAGATGACCAGAACTGCCGTGTCATGTGAAAGAGCACTGAACTGGATGTACAGCACAGGCATGGCACAACTGCCAGTCACACAGGTGATGCACCTTGGTGCTGCTTACTAGCTCTGCAGCAGATAGACCCATCTACGGAGGCAGCATGTTGGCAAGTACAAAAGGAAATTGTTGGAGGTAGAAAATATCCAGACTAGGTAATGTTTTCTGCTAATGAGCCGAACAAGGGGAACAACCCCAAAGGTACAGAAAATCTGACAGTACCACTGTAATGAACGAGCTCACATTCATCTCCCCATCACAGTATGAGTCACACTGTCTTTATTTTTATTTTTTTTTAAATGAAAATGCCTTCTTTAGCCGAGTTTGAAAGCTGGATATGATCACTGTACCTAAAAACAGTAAAATGGTAACTACATTCAAAGGATGGGGAAGTGTGGCTCACAGGGCTCAAGAATCAGAGAAATGGAGACGCTGAGGTAAGTACCTGAAAGGCAGGTAACTGGAGACCGCCAGCGCCACAAAAGGCACGTGGACTTAAGCAGATTATTAGAACACTTTAACAGTTGTTTCAAAGAGTAAAAACAGGCTGACAGAAATCTTGGATAAAATTAGAGAGTAACCATAGTTACAGAATCCATCAGCTATACAGATCAAGAGTTAAGATATGGTCAGGGAAAAGCGGGATTCATACTTGAAGAACACAAAGAAAAATATAAGCGGAACAAGTTATCATATGTTTGTTTACAAAGAATAAAACTGGAAGAACTGATAGCCTGGCAAGGTTAAATAACCTGGAGCAGGCAGCAGATTCAGAACTACAAAAGATACAAAGCTGGTGGAGCAGAGAAGGCAGAAATTGGGGCAAAGAGAACGTAGTGCTGAGGGGGTATACCCCTGCAGTCCTCTGGTGGGCGGGAGATCAGAGAATCTGGAGGAAGTTAATTTGTCTCACACCTATGCCCAAAGTAGTAGCTGTTGAATCAGTTTCATCAACAGTACACCTTGGCATCCACATCCTGAATGAAAACTGTCACCTAACGGGGCTAAATTTAAAGGGACTATTCAAAATTAATGCAATTGCTAAGTCTTCAGGAAAAAAATGTTCTGCCTTCTCCTACACAACCGATAGGGTAGTTTATGTAAAATGCACATCAATCCTGGGTTGCCTCTGATCATATTAGATTATAGGTTTCACCAATCTTCGTTTTGTATCTTCCTTGAGTTAACAATGCATAAATGGCATGATTGTGGACCTTGATTTTATTTAAAGGTATCTATGCAACTTTTCATTACTGTTACTTTCTTTAAAAGCATACATTTTGTTAATGTGCTCACAAAAAGTTTAAAAAATTTTTTTCACTTTATATGTTCAAAATGTCAAGTTGGTTAGACATGAATTTGCTAGTTCTGTGTTTGAGAATATTGCATTGGATGTCTGTGCAAACTCTTCCCCTCATATTAAATTGCTGGACATTTCATGAATTTTGCCAATAATCAAACGGCAAAAAAAGATACAATACATAGATATCGTGGCCTCTGATAGTCAACTGATTCTAATTGAAATTTTATACATAAATGAGAGAACAATCCAGCGAATCTCAGGAGTTAACTGGTAATTGCTTTTGGTTAAAGCTAAGTCAGCCTGTTTACAGTTCACCTTAATAGCTATAAGGAAGATCTTGAAAATTTCTACCATACTAATGCCATTCCTCAGTATATAGGATACAAAAAGCTACATGAACATTTTTTACATTTGTTCACAAATGTAAACAATAAACTTAGATGACTTCTAGAACATTATTTGGAAAACAGTGGGAATTAGTTGAGACCTGGGCCCTATCTGAACTTCAGGGGTGTGGCTTTGGCACTTCTCGACAACTCTATCGCTGGAAAGGGGTGGAAGGGGCAGGCCGAGGCAGATCATTCGTAGTTTGTAATTCATGGACTGACAATCCCAATAACGTAAGGAAAATTGCTCATTTACACATGACACGCACTTGTAGGGAACCTGGAGTATTGATTTTGGTTCTCCCAAGTGACTATGATCCAAAAGCAAGCTTATACTGTATGACCATTTCTAAGTTGTTCCAATTCTACACATTAATACTTCCCAGTGGTAGGCAGAACTCTTTAGACAGCTTCCAATATTCTTGGTATACATGCCCCCATATAGCTCCTTCCCTTGAGTGTCGGCAGAATCTGTGAATAAGAGGGATATTACCTGTGACTGGACAACAGGGATTTTGCAGGCATAACTTCAGTATCTAATTAGTTTGGTTTTGTGTCAATCAAAAGGGAGATCATGAGGGGTAGGAACTGATTTAATCAGACAAGACCTTTAAAAAAGGGTTTAGGGTATTCCCTAAGATCAGAGATTATCCAGCTTTGTCCACAGACATATTTTTGGAGACAGTCTCACTTTGTTGTCCTGGGTAGACTGCTGTGGCATCACAATTGACAGCAAACTCAAAGTCTTTGGCTGGAGCGGTCTTCTTGCCTCAACCTCCCCAGTAGCTGGGACTACAGATGTGCCACTACGCTGGGCTGGTTTTTCTATTTTTAGTAGAGACAGGGTCTGGCTCTTGCTCAGGCTGGTCTCCCAACTCCTAAACTTAAGCAATCCATCCAGGTTGGCCTCTCAGAGTGCTAGGATTATAGGTGTGAGCCACTGCGCCTGGCCTATCCAACTAGTCTTGAAGAATCAAGTTGCCAGGGATGGATTCTGGCTGACACCTGTGCAACCTCGAGAGACCCTGAGCAGAGGACCATTTCTGGACTTCTGACCTAAAGCAACTATGAAATAACATATGTTGTTTTAAAATGCTAAATTTGTGCTAAGCATGTAACAATCTCACAGCAATTAGTCTTTAAAAGCAAAACTTAGCCTAAATTTTGTAACATTTTCCTTGAGGGAACTGAGGCAATGGAGAATCCAAAAAGGGTGCTCATATTACATCAATGTGACAATAAACTCAGTTATATGTTTTAAGAAACAAAAAACCCCTTACCCAACGAATTGAAGAAAGCCTAAACTAAATGATACACATCCTCCTCACAGTTCTTCCTGATGTAGTTTTAATGATTAGTGGACAGCTTCAATTATAGAAATGTTCCAAGGTTTGGTCCAGGGCACTGTGTAAAGTATTAATTTCACTACAACAGTTAACCAAAGTTGTTGAAAATTAGAAAAGAAATAATATGTTTAAAGATTTTAGGCTAGGGCTTCCTACACACCTTTAACATAATATTACTACTTTTATAGCATTTACAAAGGGCTCAATGCTCAAAAAAGTTAGGAACATTTAGCTTATTAGGCTTCTTCCACTTTTTCCTCATCAGAAATAATCGTCTGTATATAAAAATGAATCCATTTCCTAGATAACTGGAGAATTAAGAAAAAAAGAGTTGTGTTTAAACCAGGTAACCGCTGAACTATTAACTGTGCTGAACAATTAAGCTCTTCTATCAATGTCCTATATGAGACGACAGGAAGAAATAAAATCTTTAGACTATCAGCTAGCCCTTGTAACTCAGTTCTTAAAATCACTTCATCCTATCTTACATGTAAGAAGAGTAATTTCTATGAAATGACTCATCCTACTACAAGCTCATAGGCTTACTTGATTCAGATTTTGTTTACTAAAAAACACAAGTCATGGGAAGCTGTTGTTATGTTCACCTTGCAGTAACTATGGCCTTTGGTAAAAATCACACTTGTATGCAACATTTGGAGCCCTATGTTGAAGTTACAGTAATACTAAAGACACAGCTCCTTTGTCTCTTTCAACCTTGCTGGAGAGTGAAGGAAGGTCAACACCTTGGCTCAGATAGGGAGAAAGCAGAAGCATATATGGTGTCAAATGAACGCATTCAGTGGGCTAAAATATTAATATGTTCATACTGAAATTACAGAACCTATGAAATTTCTTCTGTTATGCTGGTTCTAAGTAAAAACTTAGAAAGACAAGAAGCTAGTATAAGCCATTGGATTATACTTTGGCTTTACATTAATACAAAAAAAATTCACACACCACACACACACACCCCATGTAAAACATTGCTTTAAGTTTTAATGTTTATTTCCCCAAGACAGCCTAGCCTGCACTCTACTTGGATAAATTTTACAAGCTAGTTTTCTGCTGCTTCTAGTTTTAAATTTTAACCATGTTTCTGATGACAAGGAATGCTGCAAAAATACTCTAGTTCAACAAAGAGTTATGATCACAAAATAATTTTTATCCATTCTACAGTGTTTCAGAATTACCAGTTGATTTTTAAACACAAAGTAGATATAGATGCTAATGGTGGCTAATCTGGTATGTTTCTTATAGCAAACTGTTGTTCATGCAACACTTGTGCTCAAAGGGGAAGGCACAGGATTTCCTACAATGAGCCACCTTATAAAGAGTTCTTTTTGTACAAATTAATTTATGTCACATTTAATTTAGTGTGCATGACCTCGAAACTGAGGTATTATTCCAATTTATAAAAACCACTTGCATAACTTTTATGCAAGTTTTAAAAATACAAAGTTTTCTCCCTAAAGTGGCTCAAAATAGATTGTTCATGGCTGCCTACATCTAAGATAAAAAGATTCTAAAACAATTGAACAGATTAGGCATATTATTAAAGGTGTTCAAACCATTACTTGATTTGTACATCTACTCAAACCTCTTCATCGGTCTTTATTCAGCAGTACATATGCACCAAATTCCATTTTAGAAGTTTCCATATCATTTTCATAGAAAACAAAGTTTGAAAACAAGTAACATTTAAACACAGCACGGTATTCTACCACAACTGAAACTTTTTTCTTCTTCTTCTTTACAGGACTCAACAAAATCTAAAAATGAACTATGCTGTAGATTTACCTCATGCAAAGATCTTTATGTTATCTCTGAAAATGAAAAGGATGGCCTCTGAAGCACATTTTACTGTTTTATACTATTATGGCAACTTGTGTACTGCAACACAGTCTATTTGGAGGGAAATTTATGATTTTTTTTTTTCATGCAAAAATCTACACAAATTAGTTTTGATGATATGGAAAGCTTTTCATAGCATCAAACATTCATCTGGTGCAAATGCACAGGGAAACCTTCCTGAAAAGTTTTCTGACTTGAGAAGCAACTAAAAAAAGCCATACTAAGTAAAGTAAATAAAAACTAAAAAAAAGGGAGGGAGGTGAGAAAAGGGAAGAGGGAAAATAGAAAACACAGGCTGCAGAGTAAACCAATGTCTGCTGCTAAACCGGTCTTTGTTTTCACGTCCAGTGTACATTAACACTTAGGATCTCATTTTGATGATTTACTAGGTTTGTTAGCCCCCTGAAGGCGAATCAAGCTTGCATGCGTTCACATACAGCACCACAACCACACTCTCGTACACAGTCACTCCAGGACTAGGAGTCTGCTTCATGAGTGAAGAGCCCTAGATTTGAAAGATGAACCTGGCTCCCCATCACTGAGCCAGACATTCACTCAACATTGTCCACTCACACATTGCTTCATAGCAAGGCCTGGGCTCATTTTCCTTTGACTTATATGGGCATCCTGTTCTCTTTTATGCTTACAAGGCTTGAAGATGACAGTACTGCACTTTCTCCTCAATTGATAAGAGTAAGTCAATGTTCCTTCTCAGGCACTGAAGATCTGTGACCTGTAGCCCTTTTTACTTTGAACAACCTAAATAAGCATTCATGTAAAGTTTTCGTTACATTTTGCCACTCATTCTCACTCGCACCCACTCGCCATCTTGACCTCATTTGGGCATTTTCTGTGATTCCAAATGAAATCTTCACATTTTCTTTCCCGATTTAATGCAGCAGCAGATCCCATGAGCCAAGCTTGATGGATCAAACCTTTTTATATATATGTATATATATATATATATCTCAGTGCTGCATTGTACCTAACTTCCACAACATCTTTCTAAAACTGGAACCCTTCTGTTGGTACATTGGCAGATGAATTGAAACCAAATGTTCCACCTTGAATTGCCTCTGGAACAAGGCTGGGATCTTCATCAATCTAGGCAAAAAAAAAAAGGGTAAGAAAAAGTGTGATGATTACTTTTAAAATATGTTATGTATATAAATAACATTACCCTCCTTTAGTACAAGATAAGTGCTGATACTGTCCTACCATCCTTTAGAAAGCAGAACTACCCTGTAAAGGCTTTTTCTTAAGGGATGCCAAAATAATAGGAAACTTAAGAGAATACACAAGCTAGATCTCTTCCAAAAGAATGAAAGAGCAGTAATCCATGGGAAATGTACTAGTCTCAAGCCGAGGGGGTACACATTGGTACTCACCACAATATCCTTTGTACTTGAGTAGAAAGATAAAGTTGGTGACAAAAAAGTTAATGCCACCAGTTTTGGAAAAGTAATGTAATCTTTGTTTAACCTTTTAGTAGCAATTCGAGAAAAATAGTATTTGGGCTTAAAATAATATTCTACATGCTGTATCAAAAGGTTCTTTCTACCATTCAGAATTACACAGCTACAGTATAGAGCCTATAACATCATCTCAATTATTCTTTGCACGATGTAAGATAGGAACAGAGAATTGGATGTTGAGGTACTAGAAATCCCAAGTCTTTGTTAACTTATTGCAGTTAGTCATCATCTTGCAAATTAGGATTTCCAAAAAAATCTAACTTGAAGGCATGTGATTAAAACCACCTTTAAAATAATACGGCTCTTCTGATTTATTTAACTGACACTGGACATCTGGAAGTAAATCTTTTCTAGTATTGTCCTTATCAGGTCGATGGTCAAACCATAGATGCTTAACAAAATAATATTCCATTCTCTTTTGATAACGTGGAAAAGCATCTAGTATAAAATTCATTTTTTTTAAAGTTAAGAAATTATTCAAGACATTGGTGGCTGTATCTAACTATTATAAGGTTAGGAGCAACGGATTTAATTTTAGATTTACTTTTCCAAAGAGGCAACACTGAAATTTCTACTACCTCCTGACAATCTAAAGATATTTTAGCATACTGTACCTTAACCGTATAGTGCCTTATTTTTTTTGATGATTTATTTTTATCTACTTATTATCTTCATGTTTGGTTTTGGTGATGATGAAAGCAATACATGTAAGTGTAGATTAACTACTGTCATGAAGAACGTAATATAGCATATACTAGCATTACTGTCCTGTCTATAAACATGTAATACTAATGAGACCAATAAATACATATAGTGAAAATAAGGCCTCACTTATCCAGTATCAAAAAATCCTTATCTTTCTGCCATTAGAGCTAATATGTCCTTAAGGGATTTAAAAATATTGAAATAATGTTTCCAAAGTGACGTTACTGTCACACATCCATCTTAATTTCATTCCAAAAAAATACAAGTGAATATCCTCTAGCTTACTATACAATTTTTTTTTTTTTTTGAGACGGAACCTCAAGCTATCCCCTTGGGTAGAATGCCATGGTATAACAGCTGACAGCAACCTCCAACTCCTGGGCTCAAGCGAGTCTCCTGCCTCTGCCTCCCAAGTAGCTGGGACCACAGGCGCCCGCCACAACGCCCGGCCATTTTTTGGTTTCAGCCATCATTGTTGTTTGG
>CAUYQV010098053.1:0-18917 GCA_963574575.1 Galagoides demidoff | reverse complement strand
TATTTGGGCAACCCCTGTAAAAGGGTCGTGCGACCCCCAAAGGGGTCGAGGTCCACAGATTGAGAACCGCTAATCTACGACCTAATGAAAGACCCCAAACCAGAACCACCCAGCTAAGCTGCCTCTATTCCTGACTCAAGGAAACCGTGAGAGAGAACAAATGATAATTGCTTTGTAAGCCATTGAGTCTCGTGGTGTTTGTTACAAAGCAATAAGTGTGCTTGTATTTGCATTTGCATTTGTGTATATGATTGCACTGGGACCACGCTAGATTTATTAGGCTAATGACAATAAAATCAAGGCAGATTTAATACATGTATGTCAAGCAAGGGGTAAAGTTTTCTAGCATTTCAAATAGAGAAATGTGACAAGAAAATACTTCATCACACCTAACCTGGTGGTTCAGATGGGCTAAATCCAAAGGAACTGTTTTATTGAAGAAAGCAGCTTTATTTTTTATTGATACATAATATCACACATACCTCATGAAATATGTGTAATCCTTTGTATAGTGTGCAATGATCACGCCAGGGTATTTAGGACATCCATCAGCTTGAGTATTTATCATTTCTATTATATATGTTGAGTACATTTCAAGTTTCCTCTTCTAGCTATTTTGAAATATACAACATAGGTAGTCCCTACATTACAAATGAGATAGGTTATGGAGGTTTGTCCCTAAAGTTGAATTTGTATGTAAATTGGAACAGGTGCATTTACCTATTACCTGTAATAGGCTCTGTTCATAACTACAAGTTGTACATCAGATATTTGTAACTTGGGGACTGCCTGTAAAATAGTGTTAACAATAGGCTCCCTACTCTACTATTGAATATGGGAACTTATTCTATGTAACTGTGTGTCTGAACCATTGACCACCCTCTCTTCATCTCCCCCCCCACACATATCCTTCCCAGCCCCTGGTATCTATCACTCTACTCTCTACTGTCAAAGGAATTTTTGTTCAGTCAACACCATGTTCATGTTGCAAACAGCTACTGTGTTTCAGCAAAACAACTTTGCAACTACATTTTACAAATGTGGTCATTTTAAATTTCATTGCTTAGTGGTTTTTATTTTTTTTCTCTGATTCAACTAGACATTTCAATTGTTTATATCTAGTTGTATAGGCATACATTTAAGTAACATTATAGTAAAATAGTTTTAGTCAACACTAGAGAACTGCAATTATTTTTCCTTTAAAAAGAATCTTAGACCAGGCACAATAGCTCCCAACTATAGTTCCAGCACTTTGGGAGGCCAGGATAGGAGGCCAGGAGTTTGACACCAGCCTGGGCAATATTGTGAGACCCAGTCTCTACCAAAAGATACTTTATTTTTTAAAAAAACTAGCCAGGCATGGTAGTGTACACCTGTATTCCTAGCTACTTGGGATGTTTGAACCCAGGAATTTGAGGTTGCAATGAGCAGTGATCATGCCATTGTACTCCAGCCTGGGTAACAGAGCAAGCCATTTCTCTAAAAAAAAAAAAAAATTATGTCTGAGAATAAGAAAGAATAAAGGCTTTTCAGAATGATATAAGTAACTATAACACACTACTGTCTTATTAACCCTGCTTAAGTGAAAAAATACCTGCCCCAACTCAGCCTAGAGCATTCCTCATAATTGCCCACATATAAAGAAGTTCATTTTTAACTCTTGGGGCTATTTACCTATGGGTGGTGCCTGTGGCTCAATGGGTAGGGTGCAAGCCCCATATACCGAGGGTGGTGGGTTCAAACCCAGCCCTGGCCAAATTGCAACAAAAATAGCCGGACGTTGTGGCAGGTGCCTGTAGTCCCAGCTGCTTGGGAGGCTGAGGCAAGAGAATCGCCTAAGTCCAGGAAAGAGTTGGAGGTTGCTTTGAGCTGTGATGCCATCGCACTCTACTGTGGGCAATAAAGTGAAACTCTGTCTCTACAAGAAAAAACAAAACAAAACCATATTTACCTATAAGTCTTCCAGATTAAGCCTTATGTTTGAAACTCCTATAGATGATGATGATGTTTCTCATTACTGTTAGTATGTAGAACCCAACTTTTTTGACTGACAATCATTTATTTCTCTCTTTACCAGTCTGAACTAGAAAATTCCCAGCTGTCTCTGCAGTGCTCCCAATCCCTCCAACTTTAGTGTTTGAGTAGGCACTTAAATTATATTTTAGATGAGAACATTATAAATATACCTTTCAAATCCAATAAATATTTATTCTTTCATTTTATATTATAACTAACCAAAAACATAAAAACTTGATTAATGCCCTACATTCATATGTCTACATGTACAGTTCTGTTTTATGTGGATGACTGATAGATAAAACAAATAGCTTTCTCGTTGCTGTGAAAAATAACTGGAAGTAGTTTGATTTTTTTAAATAAAACAACTGATTGTCTATTACTGTAATAATAATATAGGTTGAACATCTTGTTCAAAAATCCAAAACATGAAATGCTTCAAAATCAAAAAACTTTTTGAGCCACAAGTGGAAAATTCCATTCCTGACCTCATGTGATAGGTCATTGTCAAAATGCAGTCAAAGCTTTGTTTCACACACAAAATTATTTTAAGTATTACATAAAATTATCATCAGCCTGTATATAAAGTATATGTGAGACATAAATAAATTTCATTTTTAGACTTGGGTCACATCCCCAAGATATCTCATTACGTATATGTAAATATTTCAAAATTGAAATCCAAAACGCTCTGGTCCTAAGTATTTCAGCTAAGGGACACTCAGTTTGTAATATTAATCACTTATTGGACTCTTGAAGTACTTGTACGATATGGTGTTAAACATTTCAACTATGTTATTTCATTTAAACCACACAATTTACCCAGTGATTTAAGTAAAATGTTACCTTACAGAGGCTCAGAGAGATGATCGTTTATCCAAAGTTAACATGGTGAAAATGGAGGCACCAACATTAAACTCAGGTATTTCTGCCTTCGTTAACTCATTTTCTAACCTCTATTAATTCTCTTGATTTTGAGTGCCAGTGCTCTCTTTACAGTATTTCAGTAATGCCAAGTTGTCAAGTTGCAATAAGACGCTCCATTATGTAAGTGCCAATACAACAGGCAAGGACTGGTGAACTATGACACAGCACTGTATCACTAGGATTTTATTTATGCTGATCAAGAGTGCTCTATTTAATAAACAGACCTGCTATACACATAAAAAAAACTTAGGAGTCTGGCTATTCTGAATTATTTTTCAGATCAGGGTCATCGATGTCTGTGTTTCTTCACAGCATCCGTCTCCATATCAACAAGAGCATTGATGACATAGTACTTCTTAAAAGAGTGCTCCATTATGGGGTCTGAAGTTTTCCTCCAACTTGCTATCATTCTTTCTATAATTTTTTATAGGTATGTATAGGCAAAGTCAATACTTTATTTTTAAATAGTAAAAAATATACATTTTAGAGTCAATGAAATACTGACTTACTATTGTTTCCTTTAGACTATGTTAAAAAAAAAAAAAAAAGCTACCGTGCACAAATTTATGAAGTATTTTGCAAGTTCTAGTTATACATGATACTGGGCTCTGAGGCCTAGTATCAGATGTTAGTCTGCTGTGGATAATTAGAATGCATTTGTTTTCCTTTACTTATCTCTGTTGAACCCTTGTGATACATCAGGAATTACTCTTTACCTGTACTCACTCATGGAACTCAAGGAAGACGTTTATTATCCCATTGAAGAAACAAAGGTTTAGAGAGTTTAGACAATTTTTTCAAAGTCACATTACTACTTAAGGGGCACTGCCAAGATCTGACTTCAATTCTCTAACACCAAACTCTATTTTACTAATTACCATGCACCACTACCACCCACATAAACACACACATTGGCAATGTGAGAATGGGCAACTGATATTAATAATCCTTATTAGGTGCTATGTGATAAGGTATTTCTACTTCCCTTAACCTTCCTTTTGCCTGCACATAAGTATATAAAGCATCACAAACATGGATTTTTATTGACTCCTTTCCCCGAGGCCAAATATTAATAATAACTCTCAGGGACTGATCTGGAGGTAATGGGCCAATATTTCCTGCAGCCTGGCAATGCATCATTCCCATGGCCATCTTGCTTTAAAAGTTTCTGGGGAATTATATATAAAAATGATCAGAGTACTAGCTGCCTAATAGGACCCTTACAGGAGGTAGGTCCATACGTTCTTTTTTTATTTTTAATAGATGATCAGAAAATTGCCTCTCAGCAATAATTCTATAGAAAATTAATGTTGTTTCCTTCACATGTGCATGCCCACAGTATGAAAGAAATATATGTAGCTATTTTTTGTTTCACCCAAAGCAAAATATTTTCTTCTACCTAACTGCTACCCAATATAACAATGCTTAGGTAATTAATTTGCTTTTAAAGAGAAGGAAATTAGTATCAGAATACTCTGACCTCAGTTCATAATCTGAAAGTCAGTGGCACAAATAGCTAGCAATGCTCTAAACTTTCTGCCATGCAATTAACTCATCTGGGATTACTTTAAAAACCAAGTGAAGAAGCTTTAATAATGTTACATCATGGATTTTGGAAACCTTCATTTAAAGACTTCTCACCTGGAGGCTTGCAACAGTGTCTTTTAACAATTTAGTTCAGGTGTTTGGAAACAAAAAGAGGATCTCTGTCATTTCTAGAGCTTTGTGAACCAGATTTTGTTGGAGAAATGCCTGCATCATCTGAGAAGGCTTTGAGATACTGTGAACCAATGTCTAGCCAAATGAATGTGTCCTATAAGAAGAATGCGTGCATGGTCTTTTATTCACGTCTCAGTGTCTGGCACCACCATCTCTTAATATACCCACATTCAAAATCATTCTTGAACTTCCCCTCTTGTATGATTCCTGTAACCAATCTTCAAGTCTTACTAATTCCGCCTCTTCAAGAACTCCCTAATCTTACTTCTCTGCATCACAAGGCCAATGCTTCAGACATCACCATGGCTCACCTGGACAACTGCATCAGCCTCTACCTAATCTAACTGATCCTTTCTGCCTCTGGCCCTGCTGTTTGTGAAATAAAATATCTAATTATACCACTCTCTGGCTTAAACTCTTCAATAGCTTCCTGTGGCTCTCAAGGTAAGGTCCCAAATGCATCACGATAGGTTTTAAGGGTGCTCGTGATGAGGCCTTTGTCAACTTCCCAAAGCCTCGTCTCTCTATCTCTTCCTCCCTCCTTCTCTCCTGTCTCTTCTCCAATCCAATGGGAAAACTTTCAGCAACTCAAATATTCCACCTTTACAGATCTCTCTGCCTAAGATACCCTTCTGTGTCAAGTGCAAACTTAGATTTGACATCCTCTTCGAATGACTTCCTCCATGCCCAGGCTGGTTTTATGACCCCTGCCCTGTACACTTCTTTGTGATTATCTTATCTCTGAGTGCATTCTGTTATCATTCCCACTTATGCACCTCCTCTACCAGCCATAAATTCTACAGAGCAGGAAGAGTTTCTTGTTCACTGGGTACATTGGGGCAGTGATTTCCATACTATGTATAGCACTAGCAGTACAAGGGATGATTTAAAGCAGCACACAAATGCTCTTTTTAAGGGTCTTTAAAATGGTTCTATAGTTTTGATATATATTTATTTTCTCTTTTTAACAAGTGGTGGTCATTTTCTTTATCAAGAACTTCAAATGCCCAGAGGTAAATTAACCTCAATCCTTATTCCATGACACAGTCATCACTGGTCCCTGCATAACCTACTTAGATCTATTTTGCTGGTTATTTTACACCATAACAAGCAACCCCAAACTGCCCATGTAAGAAAAAACCTAAGATCTCTCCAATAGCAGACATCTGCGCACCCAACCATACCACACCGTTCTGTTCTTTTGTATCCTCCCACTTGACCTTGATACCATGATCATCATTCTCTTGCTATCTTTTTATATAAATTGCCTTTATATGTATTTCTAAATGCATTAATCTTATGATGGTTGTTTTTTACTTTATAGAAAGGGTATCATTCCTCCATAATACTTAGGGGCTTTTCCCCTTAATGTCTATTTCTGAGGCATCTATATCATATGTTGCTATAGATCATTCCGTTTGACTGCTATGTGAATACTGTATTCCATCTAGATAACAGTTTAAGCATCCACTTATCTGTCCCTGGGTATCTGAACTGTCTCTGTGAGATTCTCTGAATACTCATGTGCATGTCTCTTGTCCATGTGCAAGCCCTTCACTGGGGTGGGACTGCTGGGTCAGAGAATACGTGCATCTCTCAGAGATAATGCCAAACTGGAATCCAAAGGGATGTCACTAATTTTCACTTCTACAAGTGACATATGAAACTCTGTGGGTCAACACCCTCCAGTACTCGGTATTGCCAGCCTTTTTCATTCTGGTCACTTAAGTGTGTGTAAAACGGTATCTGTGACCTCAATTTGTATTTCCCTGATCACTAATAACACTGAACACTTCTTCATACACCTACTGTGTACATGTGTCTATATCTCATCCGGGAAATGCTCATTTGTGCTACTCTGACTGATTTCTAGTCATCTTAACATATTAATTTTTGATACTGATTCTTTGCTAGTTGTGTGTTATCTATTGCAGATTATCTTACTACAATCAGAAACTTATCTCTGCAACACATTTAAGGTTTCCTAATGAATAGAAATTCTTAACATTAATATACAAATGTATCAATGTTTTCTTTTGTAGTTACTATGTCTCTCAAAAGAATTATTTCCCAACTGGTACTGATTTTCTTTTTATGACAGTAATATGCTTTAAAATGAGATTTGAGTAAAAAATGAGACTTTTTAAGAAAAATAAGTAAGTCATCTGTAGTATATGGTACAATTCATAATAAGGGGTGTCCATAAAGTTCACATGCAATTTGAAATAGTTTAAGATTTTAATATCACATACGAACTTTATGGACACCCTGTATATGTAAATGATTAAAGTTTAGAAAACACTAATCATGTCATATACAGAATAATTTTATATTGAATGGATGAGTTCAGTTATTTACTTGGTAATTCAATTAATTTCAATTAACTTAGATTTTAAATGACAGTCTCAGTTTATATGTTTGAAACCCCAGCTGGATTCTCCAGAAATGTGGGCTAAGCCCATGTGAAGACACTCAGCTAAGAGGTTGATGAAATCTTAAGGATACTTACCTGAGAAAACCAAACCTAGCCTTGTCCAAGTTCAGGAACGGGTTGTGTCAGAATGGGGCTGGATCTGTTGCTCAGAGTAGACTACTAATACCTTCTCTGGTGGACTTCAGCTACAGCAATGTGCATCTCACAGGGAGCAATCAGTCTTTGCATTTATCAGTACCAAAAACTACTTTATTTTCCTTCTTTCCAAATAAAAAATACGTAAACTTCCTAGTCTTTTGCATTACACTCCATACCATAAATATGACATCTGACAATCCCAAATAAGACTTCTGG
This sequence comes from Galagoides demidoff, assembly GCA_963574575.1. Lineage (NCBI taxonomy): Eukaryota > Metazoa > Chordata > Mammalia > Primates > Galagidae > Galagoides > Galagoides demidoff. Next base: position 11,467 of record CAUYQV010098053.1, on the reverse strand, counting down.
GGAGTATGGAAGGGAGTGAAATTACCCAGTTGCTTAACTCATGAAGTAAGTTGTGGTGGAGCTTTTGTCCTGCAGATGAGCTGCTTTTGAACTAGTACCTACTGCTATCTGCACTTCCTTAAGATGTTAGGGTTATCCTAGGCATTCAGCCAGAACTTGCTGGAATGAACTAAAAGACAGTGTGGGAACAAGCAAACTAATAAGAACATTCACCCTCCAAGTTGTTTAAACAGATGGATTGTTTTGAAAGACGAAGTATGTAAAAGAAACTAAAAGATAGGAATGATCTCAGTTGATCCCAATGGTGCTAGGAAAACTGTTTTTGGCAGGCTGTCCTGTGGTTAGATTGGGCGATTCCCCACCCCACCCCCCATTTCTAAGACTATATTTTGGGAACACCTTAGTATAGGTATTATTTTTAACTGACTCAGCTATGAGACTTTTACATATTTTGTGAAAATAATGTTTGAAGCTAACGAGAGGAAGGACATACAATCCAGTGGTGCTCCATCTCATCCCCTGGATGCAGCTGCCCACATCTCCTTCTTCCTTGCTAGTGCTCATACAGGCACAAAGCAGAACATTGCAACATGGCCATTTTCAGGTAAAATTATAAAGCAAAAATGTTGGTTTTAATAGGATTCTTACCTATGGGGACAACCAACTCTGAGGCTCATCTTAGAACTTTTGCCCACCCTACACCAGGCCCTCCTATCTACCTCCCACAAGGACAGAGATAAGATTGAAGGCAGAGGCAACAGGAAGGTTAGGTCTGAAGACTGGAGAAATACATACCTCACCTGGAAATATTGTTCAATAGGACAGTGCAATTTATTACATTTTCTAATGTAAGAGACTACATGCTCACATTTATACAGTGTTTTAATAAGGATGCTGTGATTTGCACTGTGTCTCCATGCTCCAGCTTAAGCAATTAAACTTTGCCAGTCTTGCTGGAGTGCTCATCACAATCCCTCTCCTCTCATTTACTTCTTCAAAAATAGTCAAGTGCCTACGATATCTCAGGCCATGCTGTAGGCAGTAGAAATCAGTAAAATAAAAACAGACAAAAATCCCAGACTCATGGAACTTATTTCTTATAAAAGGAAACTACCATTCTGAATGAGGGGTACATCATTTTCTTTTTCCTCTTATAAGTTTACTAAATCTGTAAGACTCTCTAAACAATTTATGTGGTATTAGCATACTATTATACTATGTATGTTCTTCTAAGCTTTGTTTTTTTCAATTAATATCTTTGTCCATAGAGTGCTAACTCACTTCTTTTTCAATATTTCTGGTCTTTGATTATGTGAATATGTCAGAGTTTATCCATTTTCTTATTTATGGGTATTTGACTATGGCAAACAATGCTTCTATAAAATATCATCATTCATCTATTCTGAATATAATTGATTCTTAACCAATGGAGGAGTTAGGGGTGCTGGTCCCCCTGCAGTTGAAAATCTGAGGGAGGCTATTTGGCAGGATCTCACTGAATGTGCACAAGGCAAGGGTACCTTTCGAAACAACTAAGAGTATGTTATAAATGTCTTACCACAAAAAATAAGTAATTAGTTTGATTTAAGTACTCCATATTATATATCAAATCATCACATTGTACCCTATAAATGTATACAGCTATGACTTAATAAAAATTAAGTAAAACAAAAAAAACCCAAAGCCTTAATGTTGACAATAATAAAGGTTATAACATATTACTTTAAAAAAAAAAAAAAGAAAAAAGAAAATCTAGGTATAACATTTTACTTCCCCCAAACTTAGCCCTCCTGTTGACTGGAAGCCTTACCAGTAACATAATAGTTGCTTAACACACAAAATAGACTAGTATTTATGTACATTTTATGCATTCATACCATACCTCTTCTTAATTTTTTAATATTTTTAGGCTATCCTGTCTGTCTGCAAGTTTTTTCAAACTGCTGCAAATCTCCAAAAAAAATTTCTATAATATATATTGAAAAAAGTTTGCATGTAAGTGGACCTGTGTAGTCCAAACACGTGTTACTCAAGGGTCAACTGTGATCACAGTATGTTTATCCATTCAGCTACTGATGGACTTTTGGGTGTTTCAGTTGTTGCCTGTTACAAATAAAGGCATTGTGAACATTAGCATACAGGTCTTTTAATGGGCTTATGCTTTCATTTCTCTTCATTGAATGTGTAAGAATAAAATTACTATATCGTGGTAAATGCGGGTTTAACTTTATAAGAAATAGTCACACAAAATGTTTTCCAAAAAAGTTGGAAACTTTTTTTTTTTTGCAGTTTCTGGCTGGGGCCAGGTTTGAACCTGCCACCTCCAGCATATGGGGCAAGCGCCCTACTCCTTTGAGCCACAGGTACCACCCTAAAAGTTGGAAACTTTTACACACTTAGTTACAATGTATGGGAGTCCCAGTTGTTCCACATCCTTGCTAATACTTGCAATTGTTAGGTATTTAAATTCTAGCCATTCTCGTACTGTGAAGTGGTATCTCATTGCTGTTTAATGGGCATTGCGTTGGGTATCTTAGGTCCTTATTAGCTTTATGTCTTCATTTGTTAAGTGTCTTTTTAAGGATTTTTTGCCTGTTTTTTTAATTGTCCTATTATTGAATTTAGGAGTTCTTTATATATCCAAGATCCTATATTCTGGATACGAGTCCTCTGTCAGAGTTACGTGTAGAGAATACTTCCTCCTAGTCTGGGCTTGCCTTTTGACTTCCCAAATGTATTCTCTGAAGAACAGAAAGTACTAATTTTGATGAAGTCTAATTTGTTATTCTTTTCTTCTAAGTTTAGTTTAAGAAATCTTCACTACCCCAAAGTTAAAAATGAAAAACTTTCATTTTAGAAATATTATAGTTTTGGCTTTTACATTTAGACCTAAGATCCATTTAAAATTAATTTTAGTTTATGGCATGATGAAGACATCAAAATTCATTTTTTAACATGAATGTCTACTGCTCCCCCATCACTTATTGAAAAAAATGTTTACTTTTCCCATTTAATTGCTTTGGAATCTTTCTCCCAAATCAGTTGTTCTGAGCTCCCTTTTGTTCCATTGATCTATGTCAATCCTATTTCAAGATCATATTGTCACGATTACTGAAACTTTATGATAAGCTCTAAAATTAGGTAGTGTTAAGTCCTCCAACTTTGTTCTTTTTATAAATTGTTTTGACTATTCTCGGTCATTTGTGTTTCCGTATAAGTTCTAAAATCAATTTGTCAGTTCCTACAAAAGCATTTGCTGGCGTTTTGACTAGGGTAGCATTAAATCTATATGCAAATTTGACAGAACTGACATCTTAATAATACTTTGTCTACCAATCCACGAACACAATATTATATTATTGCTTATTTAGGACTAATTTTATGTTATATAAATTTCACCGAAATAACAAAAGAGAAATTTAAGAAATGGTAAGAATACTTGTCAATTTTGTCACTGCTGTGTCTTCGGCTACTTTAACAGTACCTGGTGTAGTAGGCCCTTGACAAATATCATTGAAAACATGCAAAATAGCACTGGTTGTTTAAGCCTAGGAATTGTATTTCATAACAATAGCTGGAAAAATAAGTCTAAATATACCTCCAAAAAGGATTCTGAGCCCAGACATGGGCTGTAGTAGAAATTCACCAGCCACAATTTCCCAAACAGACGGAAGATAGGCCCAGATGCTAGGAAAAAAAACATTCTCCTTCCACTGCTATCTTCTGCTTTTTTTTTTTTAAAAAAAAAAAAAACTTTTTTCCTGCTTGCTTTTTCTATCAAACTAAAATTGATGACCATAGTTAAGTGAGACTACTGGTAGTCCACCATCTCCCTAGGAGTCTACCCCAGGAGGAGTAAATTTTAGTCACTATATTTACTTATTTACTATAAAAACAAAACAAAAATAACGCTATGCTTATCTTATCTCAGGCTGCCGCAACAAAATATGATAGACTAGGTAAATTAAATGACAGGAATTCCTTTCTCACAGTTGTAGAGGCTGAGATCAAGGTGCTGGCTGATTCCAGAGAGGCCTCTCTTCCCAACTTGTAGACAGATGACGGCCTTCTCCCACCTCCTCATATGGTGGGAAAGGGTGATGGAGGGCAGGTTGTCTAGTGTCTCTCTTTTTATTTATTATTTTTATTTTTTTGAGACAAAGTCTCATTCTGTTGTTGAGGCTAGTGTGCTGTGGTGTCAGCCTAGCTCATAGCAACCTCAAACTCTTGGGTTCAGGCAATTCTTCTGCCTCAGCCTCCCAAGTAGCTAGACTACAGGTACTTTCCATAATGCCAGCCTAACTGGTTTCTATTTTTAGTAAAGACGGGATCTCACTCTTGCTCAGACTGGTCTTCTGAGCTCAAGAGACTCCTCTGCTATAGCCTCCCAGGCTGCTAGGATTACAGGTGTGAGCCACAGTACCTGGCCTTAGCATCTCTTTTTATGAGGACACTAATCTCATCATGAAAACACCTTCATGAGCTCATCTAAACCTAATTATTTCCCAAAGGGACTATCTCTAAATCCATCACACTGGGGGTTAAGGCTTCTACATATGAATTGGGGGGGTAAGGGAGGTGACACAATTCAGTCCATGACAGTGTAGCAAAGCTGAACTGTTATATAAACAATTAAGACTGTTGTGGATTAGCCTTGCCAAGAACTACATAAATAAAACAAGGCATAACATAGTGCAAGATAGTTATTCAATACATAGACATAAATACAGCAGCACCCTTCACCTCTATTTTATTTTTGCCATTGTTGATGTATTAGGCACTTAAAGTGGTACTTTCAATACATTACATAACCTTATTTTCATCTTGGCATTCCCGTTTTTAGAAGGAGAAACTAAAGTTCACAGAAGTACCAATGTTTGAACTTAGACAAGACACTTAAACCCTGGATGTTAGCTTCATTTTATTTTTTGTCAATATGCTTCTTCACTAAGTAAAGTTCATGGTAACTAGAAAACCCCTGCTCTTATACTACAGGCTCCTTGTTCAGAATAAAGGAAGTTCAAATTCAAACACATCTCAGGAGAGACTTGGCATGGGTCACATGCCAACCTCCAGGCCAGAGGTCAGAGAACTAAGGGGGAAGACTCTCATTTCCCAAAAGAAAAAGGAGACTAGGACATCCAAAACGAACAAAAATATGCACCACCCCACTGTGTGTTTAAAAGACATCTGCCAAAGGACACCATTCATTTAAAACAATCCAATAGGCAGAAAAAGAAGTATTCAGTCTGTTGGTCAATGCCAAGGTAACAAACAAGGAGGGCTCCAATCTACTGGCAGAAATAGGGCAGAACAGACCAAAAGTTAGGATGTGCTGGTTCAGCCACTTTCTCCGCATCCTCAGATAAGCCTCAGTCTGAGCTTTGATTTTTCTACCTATAAATGCAGAAATTGGCATAAACCATTCTCAAAGGCTTTTCAAGTCTAGGTAGCTATGATTTTCTTGGTCTAAAGTTTTGGGGAAAATTCCTAGATAGACATAGATGGGAAAAGAGAAGCATTTCATTGTTGTTTTCGACCCAAATACCTCTTTTCTAATCTTTGTTTGGCCTTGCCGTGCTGGTTTTGCTTGTAGGACCATAAATCTTTTAGTTTTGAGGTCTGATTTTCACAGCCACTGTAGGGAATGTATAGATTCCATGTAATTCCCAGCTTAAGCCAGGACTTCACAGAGGGAAATAAAAAAATAAGTCCCTGCTGAATGAACTGAATCTGTATATTGGAACCTGGAGTGAGAAGACAAATTTTAGTTTTTGCTGGGTCAAAAAAACCTTTAAAGTAGTAGAAATTTGGTAATTATCTGGTTCCATTTATCAGTGTAGAAGGGAGTTTATTTTTGCAACCCATGCTATGTTTGATAAACCTAAATATCCCTCACCAATCCCCAGAATTTCCTAAAAACAGCAGATGAGCTTACTATTAAGAGCTACTATAACTCTACATATAGACTTGTCTTCAGTATATTATTATATGGAAAGATCCATTATATTTACTCTTTCTCAATTATATTGTAAAAATTGTAAATTATTTTGTAATTCTAAACTATTAAACTACAATATTGACTATAACTTTATTAGTCACCTATTCCATTATCTTTCCCGTGGAGAAGGGGATCTGATATGCCTCCCCAGGAAGAAATGTCCCCTCATGAGGATCGCAGGTAGAGAATGCTCACTAATAATCCACTCTTACTGAAGACTGTACTTTTCCCCTGATACATCTTTAACTTTCTCAAGGTAGTTTCTGAACCTTAGTTCCTTTGTGTATAAAAAATATGCAGTAAATCTTCATAAGAGTGTTGTGAAAATTTGGGAGATCATTTATAAAAGGTGCTCGGCACAGTGCCTGGAATCTAGTAAGTGCTCAGTGCGGTATAGCTGTGTAGAATATAACTCCAGGGGCTGCAAATCTAACTATGATATGAAAGACAGCCCCTGGAATAGGAAAGGGGGAAACTGATGGGTGAGTGAATAGATGGACAGACAAAAAGAGATATGTGTGGTCAGTCCTTGGTGTCCACTGGTGACTTCTATACATATACCAGTCCTAAAGTTGGCCCTGGTGAACCCACATATATATATAAAGTCAGCCCTCCATATCTTTGGATTATGTATCCCACTAATGCTGGGGTTTGTTGTTGTTGTTGCTGTTGTTGTTGCTGTTTGTTTGTTTGAGACAGCATCTCACTATGTCGCCCTTGGTAGAGTGCTGTGACATCACAGCTCATAGCAACCTCAAACTCTTGGGCTTAAGTGATTTCTTGCCTCAGCCTCCCAAGTAGCTGGGATTAAAGGCGCCCGCCACAATACCTGGCTATTTTTTGGTTGGAGGTGTCATTGTTTTTTAGCCAGTCTGGGCTGGGCTTGAACCCACAGCCTCCATGTATGTGGCTGGTGCCCTACTCACTGAGCTATGGGTGCCAAGCCTCTAATTTGGTTGTGGATGCAGAAACTTTTTTTAAACCCACATATAGGTAGACTGGCACAGTTCAAACCTGTGGTGTTCAAGGGTCAATTATATGTAGATGATGTAGTAGCACAGTCCCTCCTTATCTGCAGTCTCACATTTTTCCCTGGTTTCAGTTAGCTGTGATCAACTGTGGTCTGAAAATACGGGAGTACAATACAATAAGACATTTTGAGAAAGAAACAACCTGCATTTGCAAAACTTTCATTACAATGTTTTGTTATCATTGTTCAATTTTTATTTTACTTTTTTGGAGACTAAAGTTTCACTCTATGCCCTGGTTTGAGTGTGGTGGGATCATAGCTCCCAGCAACTTCAAACTCTTGAGCTCAGGTGATCCACTCGCTTCCGCCCCCTGAGTAGCTGGGACTACAGGCACCCGCCACAATACCCAGATAGTTTTTGTATTTATTTATTTATTTTTTGCAGTTTTTGGCCGGGGCCAGGTTTGAACCCACCACCTCCAATATATGTGGCAGGCACCCTACTCCTTTGAGCCACAGGCGCCACCCAATTTTTGTATTTTTAATAGAGACAGGAGTCTCGCTCTTGCTCAGGCTGGTCTCAAACTCCTAAGCTCAAGCAATCCACCCACCTCAGCCCCCCACAGTGCTAGGATTACAGGCCTGAGCCACCACACCTGGCCAATTGTTCTATTCTTAGCTGTTAATCTCTTACTGTGGCTAATTTAGAAATTATACTTTATCAGAGGTAAAGAATAAGATACATATAGAAAAAAACATAGTATATATAGACTGTGACACTATCTGTAGTTCAGACATGTACCAAGTGGTTTGGGAACATTTCCCTGTGGGTAAGTGGGGACTCCTGCATATACAAAACACACAATGTAAACATATATTCTCAGTGAACCTTGTAAATTGCCCAAGAATAGGGTGACTAATCTACCAAGACTCATCCTGTGTTCCTACTTTGTAGTATCATCAGCAGAGCAATGAAGTCCAAGCCCGCCAAGCATGAGGCATCAGGCCAGCAGGATCAAATCCAAATGATCTCCCAAGCCGGCTCTTGAAAAGGAAAGCATTTGTGACCCCAGAGGAAAGACAGTATAGAACTAAAGCATTCAGCAAGGGCCATGTGAGGTCTTTTGCAAACTTTTCGGTTCCTAAGGAAAAGGTTTATGTCATTTTAAATATTGGTTGTTTAGATTAGGATTACACTGAGAGCAACATGCTGCTTTTACTGCGAAGACTGATACCCAGAGGAGAGAAGCTCTATCTCTGCTTGTTTGGACTAGGAGCAAATGCCTGCCTTGCAGCCTATGGGCTGTGAGTGTTTCATAACCAGGGATGCTTCGGTTCATGCTGGGTATGTGTGACCACGAAAACAATTTGGAAAGATGGGACAAATAGAGGAAGGAGAGTCTGGAGGATGTTCACAGGCTCCCTCTCTCTCCCTGTGTCTATGGCATGAAACACTCCAAGCAGAATCTGACATTAAAGGAAATATAGGGAGTCTGTGACCAAATGATATCAGCATGTATGATTCAACTGAGCTCCCTACTCAGACAAGGCCACATAATTCCAACGAGTGGGAAATGTCTTTCCCAGATTAACTATGTGTGGACTGGTACTTCTTACTTTTCTTTGCTGCTCACCTAATTTGCTATTACTCAAATATTGGCAAGGTTATTCTTTCTCAGCAGGAAATACCTAAGTCATTCAATTCCATTTCAAAGCACCTTTATTTCTCACTTCTTACGTACTAGGTAAAGGGGCGGGAATAGGACAAAAATAAATAGAAGTAGAACGTCCCTAAGGGAGCACAACTGTCCAGCCTGAAAACTATCAGAAAAGACTCGGCGCCTGTGGCTCAATTGGGTAAGGCACCAGCCACGTACACCTAAGGTGGTGGGTTCGAATCCGCAGCCCAGGTCCACCAAACAACAATGATGGCTGCAACCAAAAAATGGCCAGGCGTTGCGGCGGGCGCCTGTGGTCCCAGCTACTTGGGAGGCGGAGGCAGGAGACTCACTTGAGCCCAGGAGTTGGAGGTTGCTATGAGCTGTGATGCCATGGCACTCTACCCAGGGGGATAGCTTGAGGCTCTGTCTCAAAAAAATTAAAATAAAATAAAATAAAATAAAATAAAATAAAACCCAGCAAAACACAGGTTTAATCCAGAAGACTTTTTCTTAATATGTATGGATAATTACATATGATTTTTCCAATTTATTAAATAGTACTTTTTTTCTGTGTGTCTATTATTCTGTAAGGTGGAATTTAATAGATTAAATGGTGTCATTAATGTGGAAATTGAGACTTAGAAGCCACTGAGTTTGCCTAAGGCCTTAGAATTATCAGGTAATAATACAGACCGTGAATCCAAATCCCTTACTTGAGCTCCTGCAGATAGATTATTTCAGAATTTAGAAACTTCAATTTTTTTAGAAAGATAGCTAGCACCCTGAAATCAAACTCATTGATATTTTTCCTGTAAAATTATATAGATATTGATACTAAGTGGAATACATTTGATTTTTCATGTCAGTTCAGGTTAGGCACCAAATAAGTTTGTGTTTCTATTACTGAGTACTCACCACAGCCAAAATACTGTTCTAACACTTCACATAACGTCACTAATCTTGTACCCCCTTGAATTAGATACAAAAGCAATGAAATAGGACCCCAAAGAAATTAAATAATTTATCCCAATGTCACAGTCCTAGTAGGTGGCAGAGTTAAGCTCTAAATTCAAATTAATCTTCCCAATTCCACTCACAACTCAAAAGTTTTCCCTATTTACTTATACTCCTTTTGTTATAGAGAATATTTTGTTGCCCAAAGGTCTTGCATGAGTGGAGTGAAAAATAAAGAATTTAGAACATAGACCAACATGAATTTACAAGAAGAATCATTGCAGAGCAATGTAAAGATAATCTAGAAGAAATGGATATCCAAATGGAAACCCATGCAACTTGACCCCTACCTCACACCACACACATACACAGAAAAATGTAAACAGAGGTAAAAGACAAAATGATCGAATTCCTAGAAGACAATATAGACCAATATTCACAAATTCAGATAGGAAAAGATTTCTTCAGCATACAAGATGGACTTTTAAGAGTAAAATGGCAAACCAGAGTGGAAAGAGATGGACAAAGTTCCACTCCCAGGCATATGCCCAAGAGAAATGTATACACACATTCACCAAAGAATACCTAAACAGCACGGCACTACAAACAGCTCAGATGTGCGCTTCCATTAATACAAAGGGAGTCTTAACTGTGAAACACTCATGCAATTAAATATAATACGAAATTACCTTTTTTTTTTTTTTAAGAGACAGAGTTTCACTTTATCGCCCATCATAGAGTGCTGTGGTGTCGCACAGCTCACAGCAACCTCCAACTCCTGGACTTGGGCAATTCCCTAGCCTCAGCCTCCCGAGTAGCTGGGACTACAGGTGCCTGCCACAACACCTGGTTATTTCTTTTTTGTTGCAGTTTGGCCGTGACCAGGTTTGAACCCACCACCCTTGGTATATGGGGCTTGTGCCCTGCCCACTGAGCCACAGGTCCTGCCCTGAAATTACCATTTTTATAGTCAAAAAGTGTCCCCAATATTATACAGCAATGAAAACGGCCAGTTTATTGCCTGATGGAACTAAATGCATGAGTCTCATGAATGCATTGTTCAGTCAAAGCCAGATGTAAGCCTTCCTACTGTTTGATTCCATTTATATGAAATTCCAAACCCAGCCAAAATGAAATCTTAGCGTGCTGACATGGTCAAACTCTGAAGGAAAGGAGGAAGGGCTTAGTACAGAAGCCACCTTGTTGGCTTTGGAGATGAGGAAGACGGTGGGGGCATGAGGGATTGGTGAGCCACTGCCAGGGGTCTCCTTAGTTGTGTTCATTTGCTTTGTAGTGAATCTGTGAGTGGTCCAATTCTGTTTTTTTTTTTCTATAAATACTACATATTTCACAATTAAAATTTTTTTATAATTATATGGTATAGGGAAGGGTATAGGCTCTGATTATGCTACTGAGTTTGAACCCTTTGGAAGCCAGTAGGTAAGAGCTGCACCCTGGCTCTGTCCCATTCAGCCCAGCTAACACATACAGGGTGGCCCAAAGGTCACCATACGTACATGCACATGTAGGGAAAATGGGAAATTGTAGCTATATGTAACTTTGTTTACAAAACGTGACAAATTCACACAGAGAGTGATCAAAACCCAACTAGTCTGGCTCCAGTATCTGTGCTTTCCACACATCTACCCTCTCTGTCATCCTCTTTAGAATTAAATTTTCCATAGGAAAACCCTCTAGATTCAGTCAAATCTTTTAGGGGTCCTAACAACGTTCAACTAATTTTTTTTTTTTTTTATTAATTGATTTCTGTGTACATTGATGCAAACATGGGGTACATTGTGCTGTTTCATATACAATTTGAAACACCTTCATCAAGCTGGTTAACATAACTTTCACATCATTCGGTTAATCATTGTATCA
>CAUYQV010098052.1:0-10893 GCA_963574575.1 Galagoides demidoff | reverse complement strand
AACCATCTTTACCTCACATCAGCGCAGTGTTGTTGGGAATGGTGAGTGGGGTAAGAATTGGCAGTGAATATTTGTTTATGTGAATTGTAGATGGACAGACCTGGATTTTTTTTTTTTTTATTGAGACGGAGCCTCAAGCTGTTCCCCTGGGTAGAGTGCCATGGCATCTCAGCTCACAGCAACCTCCAACTCCTGGGCTCAAGCGAGTCTCCTGTCTCCGCCTCCCAAGTAGCTGGGACCACAGGCACCCGCCACAACGCCCGGCCATTTTTTGGTTGCAGCCATCATTGTTGTTTGGCAGGCCCAGGCTGGGGATTCGAACCTGCCACCTTAGGTGTATGTGGCTGGCGCCTTAGCTGATTGAGCCACAGGCACCCGAGTCCTGGGATTACAGGTGTGAGCTTCCATGCCCTGGTCATAAAAGCTATTCAAGTCTTCTTCCCTGAAAAGAGCAACAGAGTTTTCACAAAACATTTCTTCCCATTCTTTCAAAGCCTAAGCCAGAGCAAGACCTTGTTTCTGAAAATGGCCGGTGTTGTGGTGGGTGCCTGTAGTCCCAGCTACAGGAGGCTGCGGCCAGAGAATCACTTGAGGGCAAGACTTGGAGGTTGCTATGAGCTATGGATGTCACAGCACTCTACTGAGGGCAACAAAGTAAGACTCTGTCTCAAAAACCAAACCAAACCAAACCCATCTTTTCTCCAGTGAATTGTCCTGGCGCCTGTGTCAGAAGAGTTTATTCCAGGACTCTGATTTCTGTTCCATTGATCTATATGCCTATCTTTACATCAACATCACACTGTATGGATTACTGTAGCATTTTAGTAAAATTTGAATCAAGAAATCTTTATTTTCAGAATTTTTTTGCTCTGAATCTTTGTATTTTTTACGTAAATCTGAGGATCAGCTTGCCAATATTTCAAAAATCTTGCTTTTGATTTGGGATTGCACTCTAGATAATTGGGGAAGAACTGCTATGTTGAGAATATTGGATCTTTCAATTCATGAACATGAAATGTCTCTACATTTACTTTGATCTTCTTTTCTGTGAATGTTTTATAGTTTTCATTATGTAAAGCTGGTATTTATAATTTATTTCTAGGTATTTAATTCTTTGGGGGGAGCTACTGTGAGTGAAATTATTTTAATTTCATCTTTGAATTTTTCATTGCTAGCATACGAGAACATAACTGATTTTTGTATATTGATTATTGTAACCTGTGACCCTGCTGATCTTGATAAGTCACACTATGCTTTTTTGTTGTGGTTAGACCCTTATCAAGTCAGATAAGGTAAAAAAAAAAAAAAGTCCAGAAATTTTAGGTGACTTGGCTACAGAGCTAATTATTGGGACAGCCAAAAAAGGTAAGTCATATCCCCACCTCCTTGCCCAATGACCTTCCAATTCCACCAAGCTGCTTTCTGGTCCCTTGGCATGGTTGGGTTTTAGCAGCAGTCATTTCCCAGCTTCTTTAAAAGAATAATGACTAGACTCCCAAAGGGCTTCACCTTAGACTGCATTTATTGACCTAACTGCTGTCTTTTAGAATCTAGAGTTTAAATTAGTAGGCCAAAATTGTAATTTTCTCAACTTTTGAGTCAACTGATATGATGGTTGGACTTATCCAAGGAAATCTAAGATCATTATATTTTCTTGAATATTCATTCAAATTTCAACTTAATACTTAAACTTTTCATTTTCAAATAAAAATACTATGGTAAGTAGGGATGCCAGGACTTGGCTATCTCCTCCACTTGGGGAAGTCATCCTTTGTAGTGAAGGACTCAGAGACTGGAAAGTGGGGTGTTGAAACCTAAGGAGGTAAAGGTCGTTCTTGGAATAAAAGCTGGTTATCAGTTACCACCAGACAATCATGGTGGCTAGAATTCTAGAAATGGTGAAGAGAAGTTCATTTTCTAGTCTTGTCTTCATGGAATATATCTGTGAAACAAAAAAGGATAGTGTCAATGAAAATCTGTAATATTTTACCAGCTGTTGTAGACATTATGTTGTCTTTCCAATATACATTCCATTTCTTCCCCATCATGCAGCAATAGTGGTTTGGTGGAATAGACCCAGCTTCATACACATGCTCAACGTGAGGGATCCACCTTGACTGAGCTAGGTCAATTGAAAATCCCTTCTGTTTCCCTCATCCCTTAGCAGAATGATTGGGTTAACTCATAGCACCGTGTGGCCAAATAAACTAGTTCGGAGCGGTCCTCAATTGGTGTGAAGGCCAAGACTCTCACCAGAGGACAGAGTGGTATGGGGCTCAGATCTGTAAACCTAGCATTTTGGGAGGCTGAGGCAGAAGGATTGCTTGAGGATGAGTTTGAGATAGCCTGAGCAATACAGCAAGACCTCATCTCTACAAAAAAAGAAAAAAAAATTAGTGGGGCATGGTGGCTGTAAATCCTAGACACTCAAGAGGTTGAGGTGGGAGGATCACTTGAGCCTAGGAATGGGAGGCTGCAGTGAGCTATGATGATGCCACTGTACTCTAGCCTGGGTGACAGAAGACCCCATCTCAAACAAAACAAAACACCCCTGAGAACTACTGAACAATTTTGTCTCTGGTAAACAGCTTCTAAGATGGTCCCCAATGGTTTCTGCCTCCTAGTATCCATGCCCTTAATACAAATTTCTCACCCTCAATGTGGGCTGGACTAGTAACTAGTTTCTAACCAACAGAATACAGCAAAAATGATGGGATGTCACTTTTGAGGTAAGTTACAAAAAAACTGTGGCTTCCATCATGGGCATCCTCTGTCACTTGCTCACTCTGAGGGAAGCTACATGCCGTGTTGGAAGGTACACCACAAAGAGGTCCAAGTGATGAAGAATTAGGGAGGTCTCTAGATGCAGGTCATTGAGAAGAACTGAGGCCCAGGGTTCAACAGCCTGAGAGGAACTAAATCTTGTCAAGAACCACATGAGCCAGCCTGAAAGATCTTCCAGTTAGGCCTTCAGTTGACAACACAGTCTGGGCACCTGTGACCAGCTTCACCAAAGACCTTGAGCCAGAGCCAGAGGCCCCCAGTTCAGCTGCACCCAGACCCCTGACTTGCAGAAACTGTGAGATTAAAAAAAGTATTTTTAAGTTTTAAGCCACTGCTTTGGAGTAATTTATTAGTAGCAAAAGATAACTAATACACATAACAAAAGCTAGCTGGAGTTGGATTTTCTCCTGTTATTTGCAAATGAAAGCTTATTAACATATACTAATCTTGAAACAGATACTAGATATTAAAATCTTCAGACTCAAATGAATTTACCATAGTTTGTCAAAATCATGCAAACAGAAAAAACTCTACCTACTCACAACCATCTTAATTTCTTTTCTTTTCTTTTTTGAGACAGTCTCAGTCTATCGCCTGGGCTAGAGTGTGATGGCTTCAGTGTAGCTCACAGCAGCCTCAAACTCCTGGGCTTAAATAATCTTCCTGCCTCAGCCTCCCAAGTAGCTAAGATTAAAGATGAGAGACACCATGCGTGGCTAATATTTTACATTTTTAGTAGAGATGGGGGTCTCACTTTGCTCAAGATGGTCTCAAACTCTGAGCTCAAGCAATCTACCTGCTTTGGCCTCCCAGAGTACTACTAGGATTACAGGCATGAGCCACCGCACCTGGCTCATCTTCATTCCTCATGTGGAAAATTACGTAGCGAGGCTACATTCATTCATAATCTCTTTTAATACTGACCAAGTTTTTTATTTGATTACTTAAGCAAATCAACAATGTAAATAAATAATGACCACAGGGCAATTGTTAAGTCTACTTTAAACATCTATCATTGAAAGTCCTTAAAACCACTTTAACACCAGCTATTTACATCCAAGTTTAAAATACTCTAATGAAAATGATTTTTAATTTTTATTCACTTATTTTAATTTTTTTAGAGAGAGAGGCTCTCTATGTTGCCTGTGCTTAACTTTACTCCCAAGTGGCTGGGACTACAGGCATGCACCACTGTGCCCGGCTTAAAATTATTTTTAATTGTATCTATTTGTTAAAGTGGGTCTAGAAGAATTTCTGGCTAGGCACCCTGTTTGCTCTCAATTTGTCTGAAAAAAGAAATCTTTTAATTATAAGGTGTCACAACCTGAAGAGTATGATTTTTTTTTTTTTGAGACAGAGTTTCACTCTGTCATCCTAGGTAGAATGTCATGCTTACAGCAACCTCAAACTCTTGGGCTCAGATGATCCTCTTGCCTCAGCCCTCTAAGGAGCTGGGACTACAGGTTCCCACCACAATGCCCAGCTATTTTTAGTATAGACAGGGTCTCATTTTGCTCAGGCTGGTCTGCCAAACTCCTGAGCTCAAGTAATCCACCTGCCTCTGCCTCCCAGAGTGTGAGGATCATAGGCGTGAGCCAATAAACCTGGCCTGAAGAGTATGATTAATTCAAGTCTCTGGACCTAACATTCAATAAAAACTCCAAGTTCACCATATTCTTTAAGGGCCTTTGAATGTTATGCTTATACAGACCCAGCCAGTACTCACTCCCTAAGTCAAAGCCTTTGCTGGGGTCCTTTAGGTAGCAGGGTCACTTGAAAAGACCAGTGGGGTAAATGAAGAGGCAGTGACAATGCTATCCTGTTTTCTAGCAGGTTTAATAAAGGGGTGCTGTTCTTTCTTACCTGCCAAAAAAACTCTCTCAAAGATCATTCCTGTATATTTAAAGATATGCTTAAAGATTGTTTTATATGAATTCAAATAATAAAAATAAATGTTATATGATAGATATCAAGTGTGCTTCTGTGAAGGAGGTGGGATTGGAGGCAGAGGTGAAGGAGTGATTTTCCTTTTTTATCAGATATGCGATTCTGTATTGCCTTTTATTTTACAACACATTTATATTGCTTTTATCATTTACAAAGTAAAATTAAGGGAAAAAAAGAAAATGATGCCCTTTAAGAGTATCTCACTTAGAGTTTAGGATCCATTTCTTCAATCACACCATTAAATCAATACCTACCTGAAGCACTTATGACCATGTGACACGAGAAGGGAGGAAGAGACGAAGAGTGACGAGTAAGGCCGGGCAAGGCGGGGAATGCTCTGATGGGCAGTTCCCAAAGGGCAAGGACTTGGGACAATACGAGAAGGTCATGCATGTGGGAGCAGGGTTAGAATTCAACAAACCTGGGCATCTGCCCATATGGCCACTAAGGTCTTGGCTGGGTAGGAGGGTTACTGTACTGAGGGGCAGCAGGATAACGGACCACTGCAGGAGCTGGGCTGAAGTAAACTGCTACTTCCTGGGAAGAAACTTATCAGATGGGACACACAGGATAGCCAGGCTTGAGTCTGAGACTGATAATGGGGAGCTTCCTGGATCACAAGAAGCAGAGCTAAATATTACAGCCACAAAGGAGTTACAGCAGGGGTCCTCAAACTACGGCCCGTGGGCCACATAGAGCCTGCCTAGGACATTTGTCCAGCCTGCCGGGTGTTTTTGCTGCCGCTGCCTGTCCTGCTTAGCAGCCGACTCGTCCCGGGGCCTGCAGTCTGGCCCTCCAACGGTCTGAGGGACAGTGAACTGGCCCCCTGTTTAAAAAGTTTGAGGACCCCTGAGTTACAGCAACAAGGACAGGACACAAAGCAGGAAGAGCAGGCGGGAAGGGACTGAAGCAGCAGAGAGCTGAGGGACATCACATCCTTCCGGAGCAAGCTGAGTGGATCTTGAGGTCTGTACTAGGTTTTTAATATTTCCAGTATGAAAAAAACAATCCACACGGGCAACAAATGATGAAAACACTTCACAAAAATAATCCAACTCACCAGTTCGGTTAACAGCTGGTTCTAAATATGGTGGTTAAAGTTTCAAGGTCTTCATTCTTTAAATGTAATTCGTCCAGCAGGGTGGCTATAAACCGTGTAAACATCTCATTTTCCTGAGAATGCTTCGGAATGCCAAGAGTTGGGGTCAGTCTGAAACCACCAAAAATACTAAATGCACATCCATGAAAAGATAAGGCTAAGGGACTCCCACCTCCGCCATGGCAGCGAGAATTTTATGTAGATAATAAGGTCTCTGATTTACCCAAACTCCCAGAGATAAAAGCTTTTACTAACAAAGGCAGATGAGAGGCCTCAGGAAAAGACTAAAAGGCCAAACATTAAGTATAAAAAGAAGTCTAAAAGCCTGAATGTGCAACACGCTCTTCATCAAGCTGCAACAACAACTAACATTCTGAGCAGAAAATGAACTCTTTGAGTAAGGGAGGTTGTGAAGAGGAACTTAGAGCTGAGAATTGTCCTAAAAACTCAATCTATATTGGATGTTTGGATTATAACACCTGAAAAGATGATAAATAATGAATAAATAAACAGGACTACCTTTTGGATGAAACCTTAACATTTTTATTTTTAAAACAATAAATAAATTATGTCTCACAGGGCACTTTATACCAACTTCAGAAGGAACAATGTTTTTTTCCGCACTAACCATTTCTGGTAAATACGACTAAAGATTGACTGCATATAATGGAATCTTAAGTAATTTTCACTGTAATGTGATGAGTGAGCACGATTTTTAAAGTGAGCAATAGCTAATCTAACTATAAAAATGAAAGACCCTTACATTTCATAAATATGAGATCTGATGATTAAGCTTGCAAACTCATTCTAGAGTGCTGCATACGTCTTGCTGAATATCACTACAGTCACCTTCAAAGTCCTCTCTTCGAAGCTGTGCACCGAGGCCAGCACCAGGTCCACCCTTGAAAGCAATTTTGGAACTCTTTTTCTGGAATGGCCATCAGAGTTGTCGTATTACCCTTGATGTCCTGAATATCATCAAAATGTCTTCCTTTCAATATTTCCTTCATCTTTGGGTAAAGAATAAAGTCACTGGGGGCCAGATCAGGTGAGCAGGGAGGGTGTCCCAATACATTTATTTGTTTACTGGCTAAAAACTCTCTCACAGACAGTGCCGTGAGCTGGTGCGCTGTCAGGACGTGAGAGCCACACCTTTCTCATGCCAAGACTTTCTGTTAAGGTTTTTGGGTTTCCCTGTCAATGTTTCCTTGGTCTGCTGTGCTTCTTACGGTCAGCTAATGGTTTTGATATACAATTTGAGGAATTTTTATACTGTTTTTCTCAGTTCTGCTTGTTATTGGCTGCCTGGACCTCTTTTCATCAGTGATGCTCTCTCCTCTCAGAAAAATGTTTAATCCATTTGTACACTGTCATTTTCTTCATGGCATTATCCTCCTAAACTTGGACTAACAGGTCCCTGATTTCACTTCCACTCCTGCCAATTTAACAAGAAATTTGTTTGTTCACTGCTCTAATTCAAGCTCCGACATTCTTGCAATGGCATACAAACCCCACAACAATAATGAACACATGGCCATGAATGCCAGGGATATGGAACCTCACCAAGTTGTCTGTACGGTGCTGCCAAGGTGAGCACACGGGGGCAAGCTGGCAAACTTCATTGTCAGAACCTTGTACACAACACAATTCTAACCCTACCTGTGCTGGGAATGCTTGTGTGATTTAGGGCAAGATGAACTTCAAAATCTTACAGTCTACCTATAAAATGGGGCTAATAATACAAAATGCGAATGGAGAGCTCTTTTTATGGGTCATGATAGTGATTATAATAGCTGGTATCAAGTAACATTTACCATGTGCTGCCAATACATACTTGTTCCAAGCATGAAGTATCTCCTTCACTTGTACAGTGATCCTAAGGGACGCAGGGATCACCTCCATTTTATGGATGAGGAAATAAAGGCACACAAATTAGAAGCATTTCCCCAAGGTCATAAAGATAGTAAGTAGCAGGTCAGGGCTTTGAATCTAAACAATTTATCTCAAAACGCTTGGGCTCTTAGCCATATGCTAGTTTTCATTCTTTGTAGGCTGTAGGGCACTCTATTAATTTAATCTTTACTTGACTGACCGAATGAATATGCAGAAGGAAGAGAATGACTTAAAGGTGCTTTAGAAAACCAGAGGACTATATATATAAAATGGCGAGTAGTTGGCAGGCAGAAGTACTGAAAGAAAAATCACACAAACTGCAGTGTTTGGTGGAGACAGGAATATCAGCTTGAGATTTCTGTAGCGAGTCATCAAGCAGCCAGGATTTCCTGACTGTTCCTAACACCTGATACTTAACGTAAGTGATATTACATAATTATACTCTTGAAAAGTTAGCCAGTGGGGCTTCCTTTATTTATTCCCTCCTATTTCCCTTTCAGTTTTAACAGAAAAGACTTCTTCCCCAAACCCCAGTCATAAATGATTACAGAACTATATAATACAGCTGTCCCTCAGTATCCACGGGGATTGGTTTCAGGACCTGCCATGTATACCAAAATCCACAGGTGCTCAAGTGTCTCATATAAAATGACACCGTATTTACATATAACCTATGCATATCTTCTCATACACTTAATTCTACATTACTGTAATTTCTAATATCGGGTATAATTATATTACCTAATATAATGCAAGCGCACATTTCCCCCCCTAAATATAGTAGAACCTTTGTAAGTTGACCACCAAAGGGAGTGTAACAAACTGGTCAACAGAGATGGTCAACATAAGGAATTAGGCGTACTGACCTGCTACATACATTTGCTACATGTCTGGTCTGTGTAAAAATTAGGTTAACTTAAGGAGATAGTCAACTATGGTGGTCTTAGTGTATTTTCAATCTGTGGTTGGTTACCTACATCAACTTTCTATGAGTTATAATTTGACTTAAATTCTTTTTGGAACAAGGTGAGGTATAAATGAATAAATACTGCAATAGTTACTGTGCATTTTTAAGGATTAATAATCCAGTGAATTACTTTTGGGAGAGTCATGTAAAAATTGTTTTGTTTTTAAAGTTATCCTCTAGAGCAACCAGACCTACAGATACAAAAAATGAAGAATTATTTTGACAAGTAACAGTCATAATAAATACTATGTCAAGGCTGGGCGTGGAGGCTCATGCCTGTAATCCCAGCACTCTGGGAGGCCGAGGTGGGTGGATCACCTGAGCTAGAGTGAGACCCCATCTCTAAAAACAAAAAATAGCCAGGTATTGTGGCGGGTGCCTGTACTCCTAACTACTTAGGAGACTGAGGCAAGAGAAGTGCTTGAGCCCAAGAATTTGAGGTTGCTGTGTGCTATGGTACCACGGCACTCTACCAGGAGTAACAAAGTGAGACTCTACTGTGATATGTTTTATTACTTAATGGCAACTGACTACCTGTTCACTCTTCCAGCCTGGCTGCTTATGGGGCACTTTCTAAATTTCCAGTTTATATTTGTAGCAAGAGGCTCTGTGCTTGCACAAATGAATGAGAGGGAAGATCGTAACATTTTAGACCATTAAAGGTTTTGGTCAACTTTAAGAGCTGGTTGTAGCTATTGCCCAAGAATATTACTAAGAAACTGTTGGGATTCTTTTTAGGGCACATGCTGCTCTAATGACAGGTGTCATGGGGTTAACAGGAGTTTGAGAACCTGATAGAGAGATCCAAGTGTTGACCTGGGAGATAGGTTTCTATCTAGAGTCTACTTTTGTCAGCAATGACCATGGAAGAGGGCTTCGTAAACCACAAAGCACTGAACAACACGGTCCCTATGTGTGTTCAAAACCAGGGCCACTTCGTAAACCACAAAGCACTGAACAACGCAGTCCCTATGTGTGTTCAAAACCAGGGCCAATGGCAAAAGAACAAAGGCGTATTCCTGGAACTGTTCTTTTCATGGTCAGTAACGGTCTCCTCATTGCCACATCTGAGAGCCTCTCTGTGTTCTCCTCCCAGGTGACTCTGCGTAATGTATGTCCCTAATCACTTCCTCCCTTCCTGGAATTCTTCTCATTTAGGCTACTGTGGCAGTCTTAAGTCACGGTTCTCCTCCTATCCTTGATTCTTTACAATCTCTTACTGGTTTCTCAATGTACTAGAACAGACCCATGGACAAACTGTAGTCTGGTGAAGACAAAAGTATTTATGATCTGGCCCTTTACAAATGATGTCATTATGCATCAGTTTTAATTTAAAATGAATAATTTAGTCACTAATAAAATACTTTATACGCACACTTTGACAGCTCTGATGATTAGAGAAATTACAGCAGGAGATAAGAAATTCAAAGAAACCATTTGGCTCTAAGATATTCAGAGTGTGGTCTCTGAAAGATCTCCTGCATCCTGGAAGCAACTCAGGAGAAAGGATGGTCAGAAATGGAAAACATCTCAAAAGCTTCTACTTGGAGAGAGTACTTTCCCAGACTCACTCCCCTCCAACCATACTGGCCAACCCTGCCTCAACTGTGCTGAGGTTTGCCTCCAGCTCGGACCTGCCGGGGATACTCTCCCCTCGGATCTCTTCACAGGAGGCTCCTTCGTGCAATTCAGTTTTGTCAGTCACCTCTCCTATCTGAATCCATCCTCACTTTCGCCCTCTCTCCCTCCTTACTTCACTATTTCTCCCTCATCTTCACTAATGGCCCAATTCTGTTATTGTCTTATTCTAGTATTTGTTTGCTTGTCTACCTCTTTTCCCAAGAACATGAGTGCCACAAGGGTAGTGACTCCATCTATTCTGTTTAACTGTATCCTTCGTGCCTGTCACACTGTAGATTACTAATTAAGAATTACTCACTGGGCTCAGCGCCTGTGGCTCAATCGGCTAAGGTGCCAGCCACGTACACCTAAGGTGGCGGGTTCGAATCCCCAGCCAGGCCTGCCAAACAACAATGATGGCTGCAACCAAAAAATGGCTGGGCGTTGTGGCGGGCACCTGTGGTCCCAGCTACTTGGGAGGCTGAGGCGGGAGACTCACTTGAGCCCAGGAGTTGGAGGTTGCTGTGAGCTGTGATGCCATGGCACTCTACCCAGGGGGATAGCTTGAGGCTCCGTCTCAAAA
>CAUYQV010098051.1:0-13783 GCA_963574575.1 Galagoides demidoff | reverse complement strand
AAAGTAAGGACTGAACAATTATTTTTGTTATTTATATTCCAAGTTATAGCATTTTTTAAAAAATAGAATGAATTAACCTTTGTGTTGTACAATATTTAGATTTTTGTATTCTAAGAAAGAAACTCAATTTGAAGATTTTTTTCTGAATTTCAAACAATCAACCTTAAAAATAATGAAACTTAGAAATGTTTGCACCCTTCTTCAGATAATAAACAGTAGGATCATAAGTGTTCATATGGGTTTATTGTTTCTCACATCTTTAGTTTTTTATAGGTAAAGTCTCTTTCCTCCTACTCTGTTGTAAGACTATGTATCACAAGTTCTAGGAAGTGATCTTTTTTTTTTGGCCGGGGCTAGGTTTGAGCCCACCACCTCCGGCATATGGGGCTAGCACCCTACTTTTTTGAGCCACAGACACCGCCTAGGAAGTGGTCCTTGAAGTACCTGCTTCCTCTTCCCTAAAACTCAGAGCCAGAAGTAGTGCTTCTCCTACGTGCTCATCATTGACAGCGTGGATTTTTTTTTCTATTTTGAAATTACCCATTTTTTTTGGTCAGTTTCTCTCAGTAGACTGTAAGATCCTTAAAGGCAAGGAGGACTTTTTGCTTCTGGTTGTCTCCTCTGTACCTGCCACAGTCACTGAGACAATATATATGTTTGTTAAAAGGAAGTAAGAAAGTTTTATGTCAGGAGATAAGGAACATAATTCTCTGCAGCCTTCATTCCCCCAGGGAATTCTTTTCCTGTAGCACACTCTCAGTGAATTCCAATGCATTGATAGTCTTTCTCCTCCTTTCAACACCGTGCTGAAGTTAACCTCATGCCTGTCTCAGACTCTACTTTTCCTTTAATTTTTGGTCCAATTATGGTGCAAATTATGAAACTTTGTTAATGGAGACAGGGAGACAAGGGAGAAAGGCAAATCAGATCCTGGTTCTGCTATCACTTTGGCTATGGAAATTTGAAAAAGTCAACCTTAATCTTCCCGAGGTTTATTTTCCTCATTTGTTAAATGTTAACAATAATAATTTCCCCCTTTAATGTTGATTAAATGATATTAGGATTGCAAGAGTGCTTGAAAAGACAAAGAACTCTATAGGGAAGTGTTTTGCCAATTTTAATGTTTATGAGAATCACTTTGAGGTTAGAACATGATGGCTAGGCCCCCCTTTGGATTCAGAAGTTCTGGAGTAGGAGCCTAAGACTTTGCATTTCTCACAAGTTTCCAGGTGCTGCAGATATTGCAAAAGCAGGGAGCATGCTTTGAGAACCATTGATATAGAGCACTGTTGTTACATAATGGTGAAACAGTTTTGCTCTGTAACGGTGAAACAAAACTGTTTGATAATGTATAATATCTACAATTGATATTATAATGCAACGCTCTTCAAATATCTTAGTAATTCAACTCTCCTAGCTAAGCTCTTTTTTATTCCAGTTCTTAGTGGTTTAAAAAATTACTTATAAAAATAAGTAAAATACTTTCTACTTATATATTTTAATGTTAGTTAACATATAAATTATTTTATTGGCTGTGATACAATACTATAAAAATGAAAAAAATGATTTTGTGAAAATACATATTGAATTATCATTTCAGTCTGTGGGTCACAAAATGTAGTTGAAATTTGCAGAAAGTTAAAAAATTTGAATAGTAGTTGATTCACAATTATATTAAGTTCTTTAAAAAAGTAAGTTTAGGTCATAAATTTAAACAATTTGATAAATTAATCTACTTGGCCCACTCTACTAATTGGAATGCATGCTTGCAACATACTGTGTGACAGACTTGGTGAAAGATTATTGCTTTTGCCAGGGCATATTCAATATTCAATTATTTTCTTGTTAATAATTTATCCCGCATAATAGAGAAAACACTGTAAATAACCATCTGTCTCAAGGAGCAGGTTTTATATTTACAAATAGTCACAGTACAGAATCGCATCAAGAGGCATGTAGAAATAGGGTTAGCTGCTTAGATGTAGGAATTTTCCAGACTTCCATTTCTAAACTATTTGTTATCCTTAGCCCCTACTCTGATAAATAAGATTGGTCTATAGGAAAAGAAGTAATAAGTTAAGAAAATTAAAGGTTTTAGGGATATGCATTTATACACACACATATATTTGCCTCCACAAAAAAATTTGCTTAATGGAACAAATTCCTGGGGGGCAAATGGGAAGGTAGAATTTTCAAAATGGCAGCGATCTGTGGCATGAAGGAGAGAGCCACTATGGAGATCACAGCTCTACTAGAGTTAACATAGTAAAAGTTGGACTGTGCGAAGTTGACATGTTTGTCTTGACAACAAGGGTGAGTATATCATATACTCCTGACTAGGAAGGGAACTGTAGTGAGAATGGTAGGAGATAAGTTTTATGTAGCTTTTGGGAATAATCAACTAAGATATTAATATCATTGGCTTTTATTTATTTATTCCCATCTTGTCCTAAACATATTTTAGGTATACATGGAAGTAAATACTGAAACTTGTCCTTACACTGTACTGATTTTAGCTTATTATTTTTGACACTATTGATGGAGAAAATTACACACATCATGGTTTATAGTCAGATTAAGAAGATTTGGAATCTCTAAAGTGTTCATAATCAGTATTATTTGACCATAAATTAATTGAAATAATTATCAGGAGGACAAAAGAATTGAATAAGTTTTATGTATATAGTTCATGTAAATTTTATTATTAAAATAAAAAAAATACTAAAAAACCTTTCTGGAAAACACTATATCGGGCTTATTTACATTTTATGGACTAATTCTCTAGGCTGATACATTGTTATGACTTTGAGATAGCATTTATATTTTAATTATGTCTGAATTACTTTTATTCATACTTCATTGCCAATTTAGCTATTGTCGGATATTACTACAAGATTAAAAGTATAAGGTATCAGGGTACATAGAGTGCAACTTTCAAAGATCTGCTTACTTAAAGAAATCAAGCACATTTTAAAAGCCAGAAAATCAGTCCCAAACAGAAATTGCCTTTACTTGTTCCAACACTAACCTGATTAATCCTTGAATTTCATGTTTTATACTCTTTTATTTATCACCTAATTGTCCAGAATAGAAGCTTATGTATTCTATCAGTTAGCATATTTACTAGGATGAAGCTTGGGGGGAGTATTTGCAAGTGTTTTAAGTAGTCTTTAAAGTACTTTGCTGTTTTAGGCACAGCAATCATATTCTGGCGAACAGTAAAGGATTTGGAATAAGCCCTTAACAAACTAACTTGCCTTCCACACATGACACTTGAAAAAGAAATAGTGGCTGTAATGCTGTTTGTGTTTGTGGTTGAGGCTCTTTATTTTGCTTGTCCTTGACAGTACCTGTGATTTGGAAGTTCTTCTCTTTAAATGATGACAGATTTTTTTTTTCCTACTCCAGCATCTAGCCATGTGACTTGATTTATCAATAGGATGTTATCAGCCTTGACAAAAGCTGTGAGAACGGTAGGAGAGGCTTTTAAGAATATGCATGTTTGACTTTCTCTGCGGGACTTCCACCATTACCGTAGGAAGAATCCCAAGCCAATCTGACTCAGAATGAGAGAACCAAGGCCCAGAGCTGAGTCATCGCAGTTAAGACTATCCTAGACCAGCACTCGCTGCCAACCCCTAGCAAACTCTAGACAAGCGAAGAATCATAGCTGAGATCCACTGAGACTTGTGAAAAATAATAATGCTTCATACTTAAACCAGTTAGTTTGTAGTAGAATGGTATGCAGCAATGTGCTCATCAAATCCTTCTTGGATTCCCTCTCAAGTCTACATTTATAAGAATTGAAGTTCTACTCTTGGCTTTCTACCAGAAGTAGGCAGACTCCTTCATTCAGAATGATTACTCGGCCAGGAAAAAAAGTGTGCAAGTTCCAGAGTTTGCAGGGCTGGGATGTAAGGAAAGCTGTTATTAACTGGTTGGTAATTGATTCTGAGTGTCTACACAGGCATTTAGTGATAAATTTGATTTCAATAACATAGCCAGTTGAAATGATTAGAAGGAATCAACCCCCACATTTATTCTCATTAAGAGTTTCTATTTTTAATCAGATATTATAAGTAATATGAATGTATTTATGTGCCAGCACACAGACTGGACACAGAACAATTATAAAGATAGTTTTGCCTGTTTCCTTTTTTATGTTTGAGGTCAATAAATAAATGTATGATATATTGTCTAGTCTATTCGATGGGAGGGGAAATCGTCTGTGATTTTTGTGCTTTTGGTAATAACAAAACTTTCACATATATGAAGATCATTTTAAATACATCCAGAATGCAGCCATATATGCCTACCTTCCCTGCTTTGACTCTGAGGGAAGGTGCCATTCTCCAAGAAATGGTGTCAGGAGAATCAGATCAATTCTTTTAAAATGTAAGACCCTTTAGTGAAGTCCTACCTTACTCAAATTAAAAAAGAAACAAAGAAACAAAGAAACAAACAAACAAACAAAAAAATCGAAGTCCTGAAATAGACTGCAAGGCCCTAAAAACTCTGAGCCCAGGTCCCTTACTCCACCATCCCCACACTTTGCCCATATCTTCATTTATACCCTATCAATGGCTCATTGTCTGGACTTCTTTTGCTTCCTCTTCAACAGTAGCAAACGTTCTCCAGTCTTAATTTTTGTTTATCCTGTCCTCTGTGTCTGCATGTCTTAAATGTTATCTTATTAGTCAGCCCTTCCCCAACCATTTCTTAAAAATTAGGAAATTCCTCCCTCTGTCGGTGATCGATATCCCTTCCTGTTTCCATAGTATCCGTTATCATATGATATATTATGCATTGGTTAGTTTATTTCTTTTTCATTAGATTATGCCCTTGCCCCCAGTATGACAATCCTCACTAGCGTGACCTCACACAAAGTCAGCAGAAGTTCTACTCTGTTTCATCACCTCATGCTCTGTTCCTAAAATTCCACCTCACACAGATGGGGTACTTCATAAATATTTGCTGAATGAATGAACATTTGGAATATTAACTTGCTCATTTTCAACATGCAAAACATATCAAAAACTTAAAATTACCCAGAATTGTAAAAGAAACCTTAAGAATAAAGTCTTTCTTTATTTTTTTTTTTAAATCCAACAAATAAGCAAATGAAGCTCTATTCTCTGGGTTATTATTTGTACAGGCCATTCCTTAGAAATCCTTAGTTTTGCAGCTCCTTTCTCTGATTTAACTTTCAAGTTTTTCAGATGAAGTAAGTATTATTTATTGGTTGGAAAGTTACAAAGCTTTTTGAGACTCTTAATTATAAAATAAATTTATATTTGATACATACTTACCTTTTAGACAAATCAAAATTATAGTAATAGTGCATACTAATGAAATAATAAACCTTGATTATGATGCCTCATTTTTAATAGAAATAGTGATGAAATAATAATGTTAATAAACATGTTTATATATATATGGGAAATTCACTAATTTTGTCTTAAGAAATAAAATCATTGTTTGTGAAACATCTTAATTCATTAGCAAAGTGACCAATATGAAAGAAAACCCAAGTATGGCTATGAGAGACAGCTTGGTGGTTAAGGTAAGAAAAGAGGTCAAGGCATCAGAATTCTTAAGGAACTTAAAACCACATGGCATATAAGGTTTCTCATTGTTCCTGAGAATAGCTGGTCTTTGCACTTGTACTCTAGGTTCTGGCCATATTGAACAGCTTGCCTTTCTGCAGAATGCTGTAAGTTTATTGAATCACTCTACTCATTCTGTTCCCTGTGGAAAATGTCTCCTTCCTTATCCTTAGAAGCCCATTTCAAATGCTCTTTTCTTTGGGCAGTCTGGATCAATGGCTCAGAGCTGAAGTACACCCTCTTCTGATCTCCACACTTTACATATAGTACTTGCTACATTGCAATTTTTATACATATGCCTGTGTTTTCCACAATATGGTTATTTAAAGATAGGAATCATTGCTTACTCATATTTATATCTACAGTACAGAGTTAGAATAAACACTTGTAACAATTGTAGAATTGTAGAATAAACAATTGTAATACTTGAGAATAAAATAAATATTCTAAAGACTATATAATTGTAAATATACATTTTATTACATGTTAATAGACATATCTTTTGATGAGAAGATATATATATGTGTGTGTGTATATATTATATATATATATATTTGCAATATGGCTGACTAGAGACTTTGAGTACAGTTCTTCTCAGAAAAAACAACGTAAGTTACAGGTGAATAACCATGATTCTCCTCATAAAGAAGAACAAAAGGCATAGGTGGATAATCCTTATTCAAATAGAATATCAATGGGAGAATTCTGGAGACTAGTGGATAACTCATGGAGGGAAGCTAGGGCACAGATAAAAGAAGGAAGTAGGTGACTGGCAGATATCAACTAGGAATCCAAGAAACTTGGTATTCTGTCTAAAGGGTAGATGGGAGCATTTTGGGCTTCCCTCACCCCTGATGCATGTTGCTGGTATCTGGACTATTAGAAAAGTCCTTTGCTTTTGCAAACCCAAACCCTGGTGAGGGTGACTATTTGGGGCACTTCTTTGGGGCATTCTATCATACTATACCAGCTTAAACAAGGCCAATCACTCCCCCCTCAGAATGGAACCGCCACAGAGGGTGCCATAGTAGGAGTCTATCCATTGGGAGACTATGCCCTGCCCAGGAAACTTCAGCCCTTGTATTTCCACATCACTGGAACCCCCACAGATATTCACAGGCACTGCTCTAATTGCAGCAGACACAGAGCTGGCTAGACCCTGGGGAGTTTCAGGGTTCCCACTGGTCTAGCCCTTAGCTTAGGAAGTGCTGCTCCCAAGGGGGAGTGTAACACACCAAGACAGCACCCCTTGGGACAAAGGAGACAAAAATAGCACTTTCCTATGTCTGAGAGGTCCCTGCTTATGAGCAGAGAGTGGCTGTGCTGTTTCCAGCAGACAGGCAGGCATTGTGCATGGCTCTGCAAGGGAATCATGTGGTTCTAGCAGCCAGATGGTCTCAGGGCTTGGGCAGAATTTAGAAAAGAGGACATTTCTCTCTGCTCATGCACTGTTGTGCACCTAGCTGTGGCTACTCCTGAGGGAGGCTGGTACAGATGTGTCAGAAGACAGCCATTCTGGGGCTATTAGGGGCAATTTCTTCCTCATTGGCAGTATATCCACTGGACCTGGGCAAGCCAGGTGGGGCCACTCCCCTCTCTAGACAGAGCAGCAGCCTTCCTACAGTGGATAGCAGGACAGCTGCAGAGTTGTATGTTTAGGGCTGACAGAGGAGCTTCTGCACTGAAGACATTTTTGTATTGAGTCCTGGAGTCTTTCATGGCTCTTGGCTAAATATCAGCCTGGAGAGAGACAGCAGTGCCTATCAGATATGGTATTCTGAATGCAAGGAAAAGGGTGTGACAGAGAAGTAGGTTGTGTTTCTGCCTGCCCAGGTCATAGAGCAGAAGCAATTCCTTCATCCCATGGAGACTTCAGTACAGAACAATAGGAGCTCCCCTTACAAGTCCTACTTGGTGATTTGGCCTACAATCAGAAAATACAAGGTCCAGCTTGACAGTTCAACTCTAACCAGTTGTGTCCCCACCTCAGAGATTGAGCAGTGAATATAGACCACTGTACATTCCAGAAACTAGCCCATTGCCTGTGGCACTGAAGAGCTTCTCCCAGTAAAGATATATCAAACATATCTGTATCCCTTATAGCCAACTATTATCCATAAGTAGCACCTACTGGTCTGGAGGTTGAATTGCACAACTCAGTAAAAAATCTGCTGACCCTGTGCACAATGCCAGACAATGGGACTTCCTGAGACTTCTGGATTCCCAACCCTGTAGGAGGAAGTGAGTCTACTCACAGTCCCACCACATTTTTACTACAACCAACATTTGAGAAAGCCACCACACAAAGACTTTTTATAACCAAGATACTCATATAGAGTCTTTGATTCTGAAGGCACCCAGAAACAAAGCCAAATGAACTTACAAAAAATACACTACAGTCACATCCACAAGATGGTTGGGGAAACCCATCCAAATGAAAACTAATTAAAATGTGAGAAGAGGAGATAATTTTTCCAGATGAGAAGATACCAGAGTAACCATTCTGGGAGTATGAAAAAAAACAGTGTTATAGCACTCTGTTCCCCCCCAACCCCCCAAAAAAAGAATCACACTAACTTTCCAGGAATAGATCCTTACTTCAATGAAATTTTTAAAATATCAGATAAAGAATTCAAAATATTGAATTTAAATAAACTCACTGGGATCCAAGAGAAAGTTGAAAACCAACACAAAGGAATAAGGGAAATAATTCAGGATATGAATGAAAAATTTACTAAAAATGGAATATTTTTAAAAAACCAAATAGAACTTCTCAAAATGGAAATTTAAGGAATTATAAAATACATTTAAAAACTTTAAAAACAGATTAGACTTAACAAGAACAGGCTCTCAGAGACTCAATAAATGTTTTTTTAATTAACCCACACAAAAATACATAGAAAAATAATAAAGTATATGAATAAAGTCTTCAGAAAGTAAAGAATCATGTAAAATGACTAAACCTATATGTCATATGTATTTCTGAAGGATACAAAAGGTAAAAAATTTGGAAAACCTATTTGAGAAAATAATTGAGGAAAACTTCCTTACTGTTGTTAGATATTTAGACATCCTGATAGGAGAGGCTTAGAGAACTCCAAGGGTATACCTTGTAAGATAGTTGTCAGGCTATCAAAGCCAACATGAAGGAAAAATTATAAA
The DNA here is from genome assembly GCA_963574575.1 of Galagoides demidoff. Taxonomy (NCBI): domain Eukaryota; kingdom Metazoa; phylum Chordata; class Mammalia; order Primates; family Galagidae; genus Galagoides; species Galagoides demidoff. The sequence goes on along the minus strand of CAUYQV010098051.1, from coordinate 5,015 downwards.
ATCATCAAGATAAAAGTATCTAATTCCCTATGATTGAAATCCCATCAAACTGATTTTGGATTTCAACAAAAATTTACAACCCAAAAGAAATTGGGGTTTTATTCTCAAAATTCCTGAAGAATAAAGACTCAATCAAGAATTTGAACCCTGCTAACCTAAGCTTTATAAATGAACGAGAAATAAAGTCTTTGCCAGATAAATCTTTCCTTTGCTAAGAAAAGAAGAAAATGCTAAGGGAATTCATCACTGCTAGACCAGTCCTTCAAGTAATGATCAATGGAGGTCTAAAAATGAAGCCAAAGGTTGATACTCACTATCATAAAAACATACAAAAGCATAAAACCCACCTGTGTTATAAAATAATTACATAACCAACACTGAAAAGCAATTATCTAAGAACATTATGACAAAAAAAGAATTTCACAATATTAACAATTTTTTTTCAGGCTAAAAAAGAGAGATTTTATGTAGGAAGAACAGAGAAAAAGTTTAGAGCACTTATAAAGATAAGTGGGTAGGTCCCTGTCAAGAAGGAGAAAAAGTAAGAGAGAAACAGAAATGAAAAGGCCTGGAGGGGTATAAATACCCTTTCCATTTAAAATTGGTTGCAATTTCTTATTTATATTAAATGTAAATGAACTAAATTGTCCACTTAAACAATTAGGACTGACTGTGTACATAAGAAAACATGACTTAACTATATGTTGTCTATAAGAAAATCACTTTACCTGTAAAGTCACTTTTAGACTGAAATGAAGAAATGAAAAAGAAAAGGGAAAAGTTGCAAGCATGCCAAAGAACTGACACATGACCAGTATGCCTACTTTCACTACTTCAATTTAACATACAACTGGAAGGCCTCGCCAGAGTAATTAGTCAACAGAAAGAAACAAGGAACATCCAAATTAGAAAAGAGAAAGTTAAATTAGCTGTTTTTGATGATATAATCTTACATGTAAAAATCATAAAGACCACTTCAAAAGACTTGTAGTTCTGATGAATGACTTCAATAAAGCTTCAGGATAGAAAATCAACATACAAAAATAAGTAGCATTTCTACACACCAATAACAACCAAGGGGTGGACCAAATCAGGAACTCAATCTCACTTAAAAGAGCTATAAAAAGAATACCTAAGAAAACCTTTCATAGAGAAGATGACATGACAGATCTCTATAAGAAAAACTACAAAACACTAATTTAAAAAATCCCAGATGACACAACAAATGTTTGAAAAACATCCTATGGGCATGGATTGGAAGAATCAATATCATCAAAATAATTATATTGCTCAAAGCTATCTACGAATACAATGCAATTTCCATCAAAATACCAATGTGTTTTTCTCAAAATTAGAAAAAACAATCCTAGAATTCATACGTAACCAAAAAAGAGCCCAAAATATCCAAAAAAATCTTAAGTAAAAGAGTAAAACTAGAAGCATCACATTACCTGATATCAAATTATCTTAGAAGGCTATCATAACTAAGAGTGCATGATTTACATTTGTATAAAAAGACACATAGATGAACAGAACATAATAGAGAACCCAGGAATCAAGACATATACTTAAAACCTACTAGCCTTTAGCAAAGCAGACAAAAACATACACTGAGGAAAAGACATCCCATTTAGTAAATGGTGCTAGGACAATTGGATAGCCATACACAGAAAAATGGAACTGGACCCTTAACTCTTACCACATATAAAAATTACCTGAAGATAGAGCATAAGCTTAAATTTAAGACCTGAAACTTTAAAAATTCTAGAATAAAACCTAGGAAAAACTCTTCTGGACATTGGCTTTAGCAAAAAAATTATGACCAAGTTCTCAAAAGCAAATACAAAAAAAAAAAAAGATAAATGGTAGGGTGGTGCCTGTTGCCCAAAGGAGTACGGCACTGGCGCTATGTGCCAGAGGTGGTAGGTTCAAACCCAGCCCTGGCCAAAAGCTGCAAAAAAAAAAGTGATAAATGGTACATAATTAAACTAAAGATCTTCTGCACAGCAAAATAATCAACAGAGTAGAAATGAGCCTGTAGAATGGGGGAAAATATTTGTAATCTATGCATCCAACAAAAAACTAATGTCTAGAATCTACAAGGAACTCGACAAGAGAAAAACAAATAACCTGTTAAAAGGGGGGCAAAGGACATGAACAGACATTTTTCAAAAGAAGACGTATTATAGCAAACAAACATAACAAAAAATGGTCAACATCACTAATCATCAGAAAAATGCAAATTAGAACCACATGAGGTACATCTTATACCATTCAGAATGGCCATTATTAATAATTGAGAGGCTGTAGATGTTGTTGAGGGTGCAGAAAAAAGGGAAGCTTATACACTGTTGGTAGTATCTAAATTAGCACAATTTCTATGGAAACATGGAGATTTCTAAGAGAACTGAAAATTGAACAACGATTCAATGCAGCATTTCCGATTCCATATATAGCTGGAATAGTACTCATCCATAAAATAACACTAAACCATGTCTTCTGCAGCCATATGAATGGAACTTGAGGCTATTATCTTAAGTAAAATAGCCCAGAAGTAGTCAAATACTGCAGGTTCTCACTTATAAATGGGAGCTACATAACGTTTACACGTGGACATAGACAGGTAGAATAATACACACCGGAGACTCTAAAGGGAGGGATGGATGCTCCTCTAAAGGATGGAGCATAAGGAATTACCTAATAGTTACCAAATAGTGTACACTATTTGGATTACAGTTACAGAAAAAGCCCAGAATTCATCAATATAAAATATATTCATATAAGAAAACTGCACTTGAATCCCCTAAATCTATTTTTTAAAAAATAAAAGAAATATCTAACATTGGATTATTTTTAAATACTCTTAACCAAACTAATTTTGGTGCTTTGAATTTTGCTGCTGCACTATTACCTCTGAAGTTAATAAAACCTTTCATTCTAGTATTTATATTTTATTGTACTGAAGCAAAAGGTCGGACCCAACTTTTAGAGTTTTTTTTAATCTTTCTCTCCCATGTTTATTTTTACCTATTTGATTTTGTTCATATATATATTCAGAAATAAATGTAGAAGTGAACCTACTATAATAAAATATGGTAGACTGTCCATGTGGTAAAACTACCATTCTAGGAAAATAAATCTAATAATGTATCATTTATTATTATAATGGGTACTTCTGTTAATACTTAATTTCGACTCCTTGTCAATGACCTATAACCTATTTTAACCTGAAATTTCACTCAGAAGGAAATTTTTACCATTCAGTCTGTGAAACTCAGGATCCAACTTAATGCTTTTTTTTAATAAACTTTTTTTTTATTTTACATTTCATGATGTAGTTGCTTATCATGTAGGATACTTATTGCTATTAATCTACTTACCAGAAAACGTATCAGAAATACTCATTTTAGTCAAGTCCTGTGAAAACTTGACAGAAATCCACTCAGGGTTATTTATCCAAGGGCTCTCTAAGCTACTGCCCTTCAGAATGGCCTGGGTGCTTCTATAATATACCCACTGTACATGCCTCATAACAACTAATACTAATCTTCAAAGGTGGGGCTTTGGATTCTGTTTTTCAAAACCCTTAAATAATACTAAGGTGAAACCCAGGTGATATACTATTTATTTGTACCAAATGAATGTTTGGAATCATGTTATTTAATTTTTAGTCATTTGTCAAGAACTAGTTCCCTGGCAAAGAAGATATTCACTTTGTATTGATGGGTAATGCTAATGTTTTACTTTTTGTTTTTTTAGAAAAATATGTTAAACATTCCCTTAACTATTACAAATTTCTGCATTTTAACAGATTTCCACTATGAACTATTTTGATCATTTGGTTCTTCCTGGTGAGACTTTATCTCACTAGAGGGTAATCTATGTTTAGCCTTATAAACAATAAAAGATTTTGAGTAAGGTTTAAGACATATAGGTCATTGACAGGAGTTGAAATGTAAATATTAACAGAAGTACCCACTATAATATAAATGATACATTATTAGATTTAAAGTAACATTTTCATATGACGAAGTATACTATTACATCCAAAAGTGGCTTTAGAACTCTTTATACAGAAGTGTTAAAAAAAATTTCATATTATCTTTATTATTTTCCCTTTTTATTACATGCTTATTAGCGTGCATTCTTCTTATGTTTTTATTTATTTTTGATGAGTGTGGCACCATTTTTTTAGAATGTTAGTTTGATTGTAAAATCAGCCAACACTATTTAAGAATTACTTTAGAATTAGTAAAGTGCCAACTGAAGAAAAAATATCTTAAAAGAATTGGGATATATCTAAATAATCATTTTAAAAATAAATAAAATACATATTTGTGCCTCATGGCATTTATTCTCATTGAAAAGTAATATTGAATATGATGTGGCAAATCTATCTCTAATAGCTGATAGCTTTGATTATTAACTAGCTAAGACATTACTGTGTGCTGAAGAATTAGTTCAAGGAACTAACTGCAATCCTTTGCACGATGTTGCAAAATAACCTACTTTTTAAATTATTTTTTTATTTTTACATATATATGTGATTATTAGGTTTCCACTTTTTGGCTTCACAGAATTAAAAAGGCTTAAAATTTAACAACAATAACAATGTTTAAGATAAGGACTAGAAACAAAAACCTCATAAAGAATGAATGAAGATAAATATATTCATAAAAGAAATCAGACGATTGCTGCAACAAAGTATTAAGCAATAATAATAATAGTAATGCAAAGAAAGTAACATTCACATTGTCAAATAAGAGTATGACTACAATAGATTGCTTTGACTCTGAGGTTCAGTATGGAGTATTAATTAGCTTATTTTTTCCCAAAGTCTCAAGAAATAGGCAACTAATATTTATAAAGAAAAATAAAAGATAATTTAAAAAAAACAGATCATGCCAAAAAAGAAAAAGAAAAAAAACGAAAGTGATTTGTTTTCCCATCAATGCAACCTGTCTGACCTGGCCAGAGTGCATTTCATAACCAAAGGAGAGTATGGCCGTCAGTTT
>CAUYQV010098046.1:0-23666 GCA_963574575.1 Galagoides demidoff | reverse complement strand
TTTGGTTGCAGCCATCATTGTTGTTTGGTGGGCCCGGGCTGGGGATTCAAACCTGCCACCTTAGGTGTACGTGGCTGGCGCCTTAGCCGATTGAGCCACAGGCGCCGAGCCTCAAAACACTCTTTCACATGCACACCCGTCCTTCTGTGTGCATGTGCCTGGGGCATGTGCTCCAGCTCTGCTTTCAGAGCCAGGTCAGTAGAGCTGTGGCCACAGCAACTCTGGTTTACCCCTGAGGGTCCCCTGCTGCGTAGACAGCTTCCCTGGACAATCTCTGCAGGCACTATCCCTGGACACCTCCCAGACACCTAAGTGAAACAGTGCACAAAGGAGCTTTCAGATTCTCCAGAGTTGCTGTTGGGCTTAAGAATGGGTGATCACCAAGGCTATGACCATGCCACCCGCCAGTCCCTGAGACATCATGAACCCCCGTGGACTCCTGTCAGGCCACTAGAAAGGGGAAGCATGGGCCGCAGGACTCTGGGCTCAGCCCTGGTTGGAGGGCAGTGAGGGATGGCACGCTCAGAGGCCCTGCTCCTCCACCTGCACAACACAATGCCCAATGTGGGTCCTTCTCTAGCAAATGTGATGATATAACCCTGGCTCATTTTATATTTTCACCCTTGTTTTCCTTTGTCCCAATTTCTGCTGGTATCTACTTAATCCTGTGGTACTGCATGTGTTTTGTAAGCCAACCCCAAATCCTTTCTAGAGTGAAGCAGGGCAAACAAATTAAATGGTAATAATCTCTGGTAATCACCTAGTAAACCACTGCTGGCTGGCACAGGAGGGGAGCGGCTTTGGCACAGGAGCTCTCAGCCCAGAACAGCAACCTATGGGAACCCGGCTGTTCCCTGCGGAGCAGACCTGAACCCCACTCTGTACCAGCCAGAGTGCCAAAGGCAGCATCAAGACAGCAGGGGCCCTCAAGACAGCTCCAGGAGAGCTGGTGGTGGGTGAGTCCACCCACCAGGTGCAAAGCTCACCACCACTCACTTTGGTTCCAGGTCTCAAGTTGGTTCTGATTCACTGGAGCAAATTCAAGGGCCAGGAGGATTTCTATTCTCTGCCTACCTGCCTTCCTTTCCTTTCCTTTTTTTTTTTTTTGAGACACAGTCTCATTTTATCGCCCTCAGTAGAGTACCATGGTGTCACAGCTCACAGCAACCTCCAACTCCTGGGCTTAGGCGATTCTTTTGCCTTAGCCTCCCAAGTAGCTGGGACTACAGGCACCCACCACAACGCCCAGCTATTTTTTGTTGCAGTTTGGCTGGGGCCAGGTTCAAACCTGCCACCCTTGGTATATGGGGCCAGCACACTGCCCATTGAGCACAGGCACCACCCCAGAGTCTCACTTTGATGCCCTGAGAAGAGTGCTGTAGCATCATAGCTCACAGCAACCTCAAACCCGTGGGCTCAAGCGATCCTCTTGCCTCAGCCTCCCAGGTAGCTGGGACTATAGGCGCCTGCCACAACGCTTGTCTGTTTTTTGTTTTGTTTTCTTAAGAGACAGGCTGGTCTTGAACTTGTGAGCTCAAGTGATCTGCCCACCTCAGCCTCCCAGAGTGCTAGGATTACAGGCAAGAGCCACTGTGCCCAGAATGCTGGCAGTTAGACTCTCATTGGGAAACCCAAGGCGCCAGGCCACAAGGACCTATGTATGGTGCCTCAAGATGGCTATAGTTCTGGCTGTGGAGACTGACTCAGGAGCTCACAGAGGCCACTGTAGAGAGCACTAGGCTGGGCACTCCCTCCTCCTCTCGCCAGCCCTCAACATAAGGCACACAGGGAGATGTAGGAGAACTGGCCCCTTCCTCAGAGTGCCCACGATCAGAGGACATCAGCAATCTTTTTTTTTCCAGGCCTCTACCTTGACTCACAGGAGCCTTGATTTTCCAGGCTGTTCTGCTGCAGTTCCCACCACCTCAAGAGCAACTGAATGTCTCCAAAGCCTGCTGAACACTGAGGCCTAGCCAGTCCTGCAGAACAGGAGATGGTGGAAGAAGCCCAGGGTGGGTAACGGGCAGGTAACAGGTGAGCTGCTCACCTCCAGACTGCAGTTCCAGCTGGTTGCCGTCTCTGTGTGATAATCCTCTCACACGCAGCTTCCATCACCCACAACAGCCCCGAGCACATGCCGGGGTCATGTGAGGACACCCAACACAGGTAAGCCTCAAGGGGCCCCAGCCTGGGTGGTGCCATAGGTTACAGAGCCATGGAATAACAGGAGTACCTGGTGAGGCTATAAACATGGGCCACACCTGGACCACACTCTAGACCAGGTGTCCTCAAACTATGGCCCACAGGCCACATGAAGCCCACCTAGGACATTTATCTGGCCTACCAGGTGTTTTTGCTGCCGCTGCCTGTCCTGCTTAGCAGCCTACTCGTCCTGGGGCCTGCAGTCCGGCCCTGCAACGGTCTGAGGGACAGTGAACTGGCCCGTTTTAAAAAAGTTTGAGGACTCCTGCTCTAGACCCCTTGCATGTTCCTGACACTGCTGTGTCTGGGAGACACCAACACATCCAAAGTGCAGGTCTCTCCAGCCTGCTGCACCCATGGTCACCCCTCACCTCAGGTGATGGCAGCCCTGCCTCCAAGGTGCTCCCAGGCCTCCACTCCTCTCTCATCCCTCCAGTCCTCTAGCAAATCCTGCTGGCTCTTCTGAAAACACACCCAGAGCCTGACCACTTCCTAGACCTCTGCAGTCTCGTCTGGGTACAGGCCTTTGCCATCTGCCACCTGGATCAGGACAGCTGGTCTCCTGCCCCGCCTCACACACAGCTACAGGAATCCCCAACCCTCTCCTCATCACAACTCATTCAAATCCCCGGGTGGGTCAAAACCCTCCCATTTCCCAATCTAAGTAAAAGGCAAAGGGACTTTTGGTGCAGACCCAGAAAGCCTGACCACACTAATCTAATGGGTGAGTGGTCTGTACAAGGCAAATACAGACAATGGGGGGTAAGTACTTAGAAAATTTATAACAATCTGATGTTAGGACAACTAAACACTGATACAAAAGGCATCCCTTTGGATGGATCAGGAATTCAAGGAATGCTCCCAGCCAGCCCACCCCTGCCAGGCTCCTCACTCAGCACCAACCTTGCCAGCATCCCTGAGGATGCTCCCACTCCAGGGCCTTACACAGCTACCCATCTGCCTGGAACATTCTTGACCTGCACAGGGCTCACTCCTCCTTCAGTCCTTATTCCATTAGCGCTACCAACCACCCACCTACTCCCGCACACACTCAGCAGGGCTGTTGGGCTCGGCTGCCTCCCAGAGCACTTATCACATGATGCATAATTTACGGACATTACAGTCTCCTTTCCTACACCACAGAAGCTCCACAAGGGCGGGGCCACTGTGCTTGCACACAGCACCTAGTTTCACGGAGCTCAGTAAGTTTTTGTGCTGGAGGGGATGTGGAAGCCCAGAGCTGTGTTCTATGGACAGACATTAGCAGGTCAGAGGTCTCAAACGGTTCTACAGGAACAGGAGGACCCTGAAGACTGGAAGGCAGAGCTGGAGGAGGGTGACTGTGGTCCACCAGGGAAGTCTCTGTCTGCCACATTAGTGGCTCTGGGATGGACCCGCAGGGAACCCTGGCATCTGTCAGGGCTTCCTGAGACCATCCTTTTTAACATTGTAGGGCGAATCTGACTGGGAGAGGCAGACAGCAGGGAAACCACTCAGAAGGCGGGCACTGGACTGCGGCCATGGAATGAGCTGAAGAACAGAATGCCAGAGCTTTCTAAGGTCAGACTTACAAATGTACATGGGAGGTTAGAGGAAGAAGGCACAGTGAAGGGGAAGTGAGACACAGCAGAGGAAAGGCAGGTCTCCTGAAACAGCCTCATGATTACCGGGGGTCGGGACAACGGCCAGAGGATGAGAGGCCTTCCCAGCAGTCGACCTCTCCTGCCCCTGAGGGGTCAGGGCTCCTCAGTGTGCCATGCACAAACCTCTCTGGGGAATCACAGCCTGAGTCCCAGCATGTCGTCTTCTGAAGGGCCACCAGCATCGTGACCCCTCCGACCACTCTGTCGAGTGAAAGCACTCCACGCAGACACACAGGTGAAGCACCAAGAAAGAACAGACAAGAAACGTGGCACAGGGTCCCCCTACCTGACAGCCCCTCCCCAGGGACCAGGGGGTATACAATTGGAGAGGAAGGGGTGCAAGTCCATGTGACGCCTGCTCGCTCAGAACTCACGGAGGGTGTGGGAGGATCCAAGAAGGAGATGCTCACACCAGAGCTGATGGGGACGAGAATCTACACTGGCTACACACCTTCAACAACACATCAGCAGGGCAGCCAGGCAGTGGGGGCCCAAGCAGAGGAAAGGAAGGCACAGACTCAGGCTGGGGCAGCTCTGGGACCCACCATCACAGTAGAGGAGCAGCCAGCCTGACTTTAATATGCAAATGCCCAAGAGAGTGAGCCTGCCAAACGGAGAGCTGCAGGGCCAGGAGAGAAGGACAGCCACCCAGACTCAACCAGACCCAGCAGGAAACAACAGGTTGCCCCATGGGGCGCTGTGGGGACTGCCCGGACAGCCCCTGATTACCTGGGAAAGAAGCTGGCATGTCACTCTAGAGTCTTTGGTGACCCTTCAAAACATGTTTCAACTACTTACACATTCTTTACTGAGCCAAGCTGGTCAGTTAAGCAGCTGCCAAAATCCTACATAAACTGCTAGGAGAAGACCGAGGCATAGGGAAATATCCCAGAGCTAAATATAGTGACCACACAAATACCCAAGTCAAACAAGCTGTAATATTAATGAGCAGGAATGAACAGTAACTGTTCCCAGGACTAAATAAAGGCTGGCTGCCTTATCAGGGAAGCACACAATGGTACGTGGCCCCTTCAAGTAAAAGCGGAAAAGAACAGACAGCTTTCTTCTCTGTGGCCAGGCACCCCACATGGGACCACAGGTAGATTGGACTGAAGGCATTTTCTTGTAGGCAACAGTGAAAATCTGCTCCCAGTTTACCCTGTACCGGCTGTGGGCTCTGAACAGGATGCATTCTTAATGAGTTAAAAGAAAAGCCCCATTTTCAGTTACCCATTGAATTAAGTATCGTCAAACACCATGACCTAGAATTGACAGTACAGCTAACTCTCTGTTTACCATGGTAATTGGGATTTCAGGATTTCAAGGATAGCAGTTAATTGGGAAGAAAAAAAATGCCATTTTATGCTTGGCACGGCAAATATATTATTGCATTAAAGGTGATGGCTTCCAATGACCACCCACCAAGAATCTTGTGTGTGCCCGGCATTTCAAGGCTTAAATCACACATTTCCAGCTCACCTAACCAAGTGGTCTGACCCACCAGAGAGTGGGCCTGGCAGGCAGCAGAGCCCCCTCCAGTGTGTAAGGGCGTGGGGTGCATGGGGACAGCAAGGCCATCATTCCATGCCTCATCCCAACAGCAGCTCCCTGTTAAACCTTCAGAGAATTTCTATAAGTGACATGTGATTGCTTGAGGGGAGCATGGCCAGGCCACAGCTCCTGGGAGAGAGGAAGGGCTCCTGGTTCACTGGAGACTGGACCACCCAGCCCAGAGGAAACAGGGAGAGAGTTGGCTGTACTGGTATGGCAAGCACATCCCCAGCAAGCTGCTCAGCATTTCTAGGAAGGAGAAAAGCAAACCGCCGTCCCACCTCGGGCTGCGCGGTCACAAGTGAGGCAGGGCTGGGACCAGTCGCCATTTGGGCGAGAGGCCAGCCCCAGGTGCGGCGGCAGGAAGGGGTGGCGCTGGCTCAGCGGCTGCAGCTCCTCACTCTGACCCAGCAGGGCCCCTGTGCGGTGTTGGGGGCACAGCGAGGCCTCGGGTGCTGTCGGGCAGGGACACACACACATAACACACAAAGAGAGACACGCCATTAGAGGGTACAGAGCAGCCCTGTGGGAGGCACAGGCCAAGGCCACATAGGGGCCTCCCTCATCCCGCAGCCTTCTGTGCTCAGAAGCCTTGAAAAGCCCAACATCTGATCCTGATCATGCAGATCAAGCTCAAGGTCTGAAGGAACCAGAAGCTTCAGAGCTGGGACCATGGCAGCATCACTCATCCTTGCAGGACCTGTGGCTGCAGGCCATAGGCTTGGTGTGAAGATGAGGGGCGTGATCAAACAGCCAGGCTCCTGCACTTCTACCATCCACAGTTGTGTATGGAATGGGATGCTGTTTCAGGTCCATGACCCATATCCTCTGTTTTCTTGAGAATGACAACTGTGGAAGGCTCATAAAGAAAAGAGCAGGTCCCCTTGGCTGTGTGTCACAACCACAGCAGTGTGTCACAGCAGAAGCCAAGGAGGGTTAGGACCAACTCACTCCAAGGGGAGCCATTCTAGGGTATGGTAAGTAGGTCCTTGAAAGAATTAAAACAGCTTCACTTCTTAAAAAAGCAATCTTCATCTTTTGGTGCAAGGTAACCTTGAAGGAGACCTCTAGAGATTAAGGTTAAATTGTTCTCAAAAGGTTTCACCTGGCCCATGCCAGTAACCCTAGCACTCTGAGAGGCCAAGGCGATGGACTGCCTGAGCTCATGAGTTTGAGACCAGTCTGAGCAAAAGTGAGACACCACCACCCCCACTGCCCCACCCCCAGTCTCTACTAAAAATAGGAAAACTGAGGCAAGAGGATCGCTTGAGTCTGAGAGTTGGAGGTGGCTGTAAGCTATGATGCCAGGGTATTCTACCCAGGAGAAGAACTTGAGTCTTTGTCTTTAAAAAAAAAAAAAGAAAAAAGAAAAAGGTTTTGGCTCGGCGCCTGTAGCTCAAGCAGCTAAGGCACCAGCCACATACACCAGAGGTGGCGGGTTCAAATCCAGCCCGGGCCTGCCAAACAACAATGACAACTACAACCAAAAATTAGTCCGGCACTGTGGTGGGCACCTGTAATCTCAGCTACTTGGGAGGCTGAGGCAAGAGAATTGCTTAAGCCCAAGAGTTGGAGGTTGGTGTGAGCTGTGATGCCACAGCACACTACCCAGGGTGACAGCTTGAGACTCTCTCTCAAAAAAAGTTTCACCAAAGTCACAACCTTGGCTTAAGCAGAGCAGCTCAAACAAAAAGGGAAATGACACCAACTAGAAATGGGACAAGAGCACGCTCACCTGCTCTAAGCTGGGTAATAATGTAGAATTCCTAGAGGCAGGAAATCTGCCTTGAATATGCAAATCTCCCATCTGACATTTTTCTCAAAATGCTGGCAGTAGTGGTTAAGTGTCAAACTGAAACCTGCAAAAGCAGGAAACACAGAAGTGGTCTAGTAACAGAACCACTGATTACGCAAGGGGTGACAGGCCATGAACAACTTTAGAAAAAAAGTTAGGTCTGTGATGCTGACATACTATTACTGATTCTAAAAAGAAAAGGCATGAAGATCTGTACTTTTGTTTTTGTACCAGCCAGTGTAATTTCTCCCACCCCCATCCCAATCCCTCCCCCACCCAGGGCACCTGGGTCTCCCATCTGAGTGTGGGGCCCACTCTGTGCCTGGAACAACACTGTCAGATGGAGAGTCTCCCGGGATCACTTCCAGTGAATGGCTGGGATGCCAATGTAGCTCACAGGGACCAGCCTACATCAGGCCCTGAACTTCACTGCTGTTCCCTGAAATCTCTTCTGAACACAGGGCAAAAAATTCAAATCGCTCAATATGCAAAACCTTAACACAGACCAGCCCCACCCAATGTAGACCCAGCCATGCAACCAAATCACCACAACCTCTCATGTGCTTATCTGAAAGGAAGGCTTGCTCATACTAAAACAACCTGCAGAAGGTTTGGGGTTCTTTGGCATTTTTCCCTCTTTAAATGAGACCTCCTATATCCACCCTCTATGCTGTTGACGTAGAAAAATACACTGAGCCACTCGAGCCCTGCAGCTCAGTCAGTTGAAAAGTATTCAGTAAGAGAGAACGAGCATCTGCTTCTTTCTAGATCCCCATCATCTGCAGACCAATCCCACCAGACCTTCTCTGAGGAGGAAGCGGGGAAAGCCTGCCTCATGATACCTTCTCCTAAGGACGCAGGGAATCATGAGAGCCAGTCCTGCCCAGATGTGCAGAATGAGACCCACAGAACAGCAATGGACTTCAGAGATCCCCAAGCCAGAGCAAAGAAGGGACCAAAAGTCTCTTTGTAACAAAAACTCAAGGCAGACCCAGGGCTACTAAAAGCTGAAAACTAAAGAGAGAGTCAAGCTCTGTCCTCCCTAAGCCCCAGGGCATCCAACCTGGCTGTCCCCTAGAGCTGCGCAGGGGTGAAGGGTAGAGAGTGCTTTGATTACTCACAGCCATGGTAGGAGGCCGGAGATCCCCCAGCCTTGCCGTACTCCTGCTCCGAATAGCTAGTAGAGAGGTTGGGCTGGCTGGAGCCACGCCCAAAAGTGATCTGGTTGCTGCCCATGCCGGTGGCGACCTGGGCCATTCGCTCTTTGGTCTTGAGAGCCTGGGCCCTCTCAGCCTTCAGCCGCTCTTCATCCTTGAGGAGGGCTACCAGCTGCTTTGACTTCTCCCGCACATTGATGCCCTGGTCCTTGCCGTCGCGGTCGATGTACTGGAAGTCCTTCAGGGTCTGGATGGCAAAGATGTTCTCCCGGCACTGCTGGGCCACGCGCTCGGAGCCCGTCTTGATGAGGTAGTCCAGCAGCGTCAGCGCCTTGTACACATGCCGCCAGTTCTTGCCATGGTCATTGAGCCGTTTCCACACCATGCTCATGATCTCTGAGAAGGCCACCACATTGTAGGTCAGGTCAGCAATCTCGGTCATCAGAGAGCTGGATGGGCCCCACGGGTCATTGGAGGTGGCTTCCCGGACTTTGATTTCAGCCTCCGAGTAATTGTTCACGATGTTTTTCATCTGCCGTCTAATAGACGATGTTGTCATTTTTATTTTCTTTGTTACAAACTTAAAGCCCTTCAAAGAGAGAAACTTTCCTGTCCTCCTTAAGTCTGCACCCTATGAAGGTTCAGTTTCTGTAATCGATCTGGAGCAAGATCCCTGAACACTCATTTCCTCCTCTGGAGCCTTAGATCTGAGAAGCTGGAAGCCATGACCTAGAGAAAGAAAGAACACCCACTCCACTGTGATGGCACCTTGACACTCCGTGGAGAGAGGGTGCCAGGGGAAACTGAGGGCTCTGAGCAGGGACCCCCAGCTCCCTCGGGATGCACTAACATAGGATCAGTATCACCCTTTAACAAGGAATAAAATTTAAACTCACATTTTAGCCTTCAGAAGGAAAGAAGTAAACACTATGGCTATTACTCTTATTTTCAGAACGTGTCCCCTGGAAAGGCTATTTTGCAAGCTGTCTTCTCACTGGCAGGAACCAGCTAGGAGAAGCTGATACTGGTGATTTAAACTGTATGTAGAGGCAGAAAGCGTCTTGTCTCAGGTCCGTCTTAACCTCCATATGCCTGTCTGTACCTCTGTCCAACATTTGGCTTGGTCCGTACTTCTGACTGCCCAGGAAATTCTTGAAAATCACTTTTCCCCTGACCTGCCCTGCTCAAGAATTGTTCTTGTTTGTTCCATCTGCTTGGTTTTGTAAACTAAAGTTAAAACCCTAAGCTCCCCTGCCTACTGAACAAACGTTCCCTCCAAGGGGACCCCAGAAAAACCTTAAAACTGAGGTCTCAGCTAGGAAGGGAAGGGAGGTCCTATCTCATCACACCCACTCCCTTTTGGAATTTAGACACAACTGACTAGGGCCAATAATAAAACAGAGATCTTTATGAGAATAAGAAACTAAATTATTAACAGGACCTAAGGCAAAGGTTAAATCACAGCTGCAGGGCATCAATTTGCTTAACACATCACTCCAATAGGTATATCCTGGCTTGTCTCTGTTAAAAGACTTTCTTAACCTAAAACATTCCAAGCTTTTACATAGAGATTTATTTATTTATTTATTTATTTATTTATTTTTTGAGACAAGGTCTCAGCTCTGTTGCCCAGGCTGAATCACAGGTCACCGCAATCTCAAACTTCTGGCCTCAAGCAATCCTCCTACCTCTTGGACCTGCATGAGCCAACTCAGCTGAGATTTATTTCTTGAACCAATTATTAATCAAAGAATCTCTGTTTTTGTTTTTTTCGGGTTTTTTGAGATACAGTCTATGTCACCCTCAGTAGAGTGCTGTGACATCACAGCTCACAGCAACCTCCAACTCTTGGGCTTAAGCAATTCTCTTGCCTCAGCCGCCTCTCAACTAGGTGGGACTACAGGTGCCTGCCACAACGCCTGGCTATTTTTCCTTTTCTTTTTTTGGTTGTAGCTGTCATTGTTTGGCAGGCCCGGCCTGGACTCGCACCCACCACCTTTGGGGTATGTGGCTGGCGCCCTAGCTGCTGAGCTACAGGCGCTGAGCCTACAAATCAAAGAATCTTTGAATCCACTTATAACCTACAAGCCTCTTCCCCTTCAAGATGTCCTGCTTTTTGAAGCCAAGCAGTATAGTGATTTATTATTTTACCTATAATTCGTCTCTCTAAAATGTATAAAATTGGCTTGGTGCCCGTAGCACAGTGGTTATGGTGCCAGCCACATGCTGGTGAGTTCAAACCATGCCTGGGCCTGCTAAAACAACAATGACAACTGCAACAACAAAATAGCCAGGTGTTGTGGTGGGCACCACAGTAGTCCCAGCTACTTGGGAGTCTGAAGCAAGAGAATCATTTAAGCCCAAGAGTTTGAGGTTGCTGTGAGCTGTGACACCACAGCACTCTACTGAGGGCGACAAAGTGAGACTCTGTCTTGATAAATAAATAAATAAAAATAGAATGTATAAAACCAAACTGTAACCCCACTGCCTCCAGACAGCTTACTCAAGGTTTCCTGGGTATGGCTCTCCTGGCTCACAGTTACTCATGTCCAACTCAGAATAAACTTCTTTAATTATTTTATAGAGAGTTGGTGCCCGTAGCAATGGTTACAGCACCAGCCACATACACCCAAGGTGGCGGGTTCAAATCCAGCCCAGGCCCGCCAAACAACAATGATGGCTGCAACCAAAAAATAGCCAGGCATTGTGGCAGGCACCTGTGGTCCCAGCTACTTGGGAGGCTGAGGCAAGAGACTCGCTTGAGTCCAGGAGTTGGAGGTTGCTGTGAGCTGTGATGCCACAGCACTCTACCCAGGGCGACAGCTTGAGGATCTGCCTTAAAAAAAAAAAAAAAAAAGGACTGCAATAGCAACAAAATAGCTGGGCGTTGTGGCAGGTGCCTATGGCCCCAGCTACTTAGGAAGCTGAGGCAAGAGAACTGCTTAAGCCCAAGAGTTCAAGGTTGCTATGAGCTGTGATGTCACAGCACTCTACAGAGGGCAACACAGTCTCAAAAAATATATATAATAACTATTATTATTTTATAGAGTTTGGATTTCTTTTCTGAAGCCTCTAGCATCTAGTCAAAGCTAATACATCCTTAAAACTACATGGGTTACAACCCAACTCCCTCATTTCATGAAGCAGAAAACTGAGCCCCAGGGCCACACATTAACTGGCTCCAAATACATTACCTATTCCTTCTTTACCTCCAGATAAGCTGCATTCACCAGGCTAGAGTGAGGTCCACGTCTGTGACACTGGGCTCTGGTCAACAAGGTTGGTGACCTCCATCTGTCTCATCACCAGTGAGCAGCAGCACCTAGCACTGAGCCCCGCTTAGAAATAAACACTGTTGAATAAATGGATGTTACAGATTAAAAATGGTGTCCCTGTCCCACAATCCTACAGGGGATGGAGGTTCCTCTTCTATAAAATGAGAAAACAGGCCCAGAAGCCCACAAGGACTGCCCCAAATTCAGCAGCCCAGCTGGGGCCTCAACAGGAATCAAGGGCTCTTACCCACCTCCACAGCTGCTTGCTCACTCCTCTAGGCCCCTCTGCAGGATTGTTCTACCTGATAACGATCATTATCCCCAGGGCACAGATGACAAGCCTAGAGGCATGAGGTCAGCTGACCAAAGCTGCTCAGCCAGGACACACTGTCCTGCCCTCCTCCCCTGTGCTCCTTCTCCTTTAAACCTCAGCAGATAATGGGTACATCAAAAAAAATAAGGAAAAGAAAGGTGTCAGGAGAAGGGAAAAGCCACAGGAAGTAGAATAATCGCTCATCATAGACAACCATACAGACAGGAAAGGTGTGATGTTGTGAAATATATGTTAGGCCTTCATCTCCACTTGGCACATAACCCCTAAACTCCTTGAAATCCCCGAAAGGTCTTTTTGGGCGCTAATGACTGGCAAGTGGCTGGCAGTCCCTAGGAAGCTGCAGGATGGTCACCAGAGAGACTAGGGCAGGATTGGAAGACTGGGACTCTCAGCCCTAGCCCTAAAGGGGTGAGGGTCGCTGCAGCCTAGCTGATTATCAATGGCCAGTGGTTTAATCAGTCTTGCCTATGGAATGAAGACTCCAAAAAACCCTGAAGGACAGGGCTCTGGGTGATTCCAGACGGCTGAACACACGGAGGTTTGGCAAGGCCCCACACCTTCACCTGCACATCACCCTACACATCTCCTCATCTGCATCCTTTGTAACATTGTTTATACTATAATAAACTATAAACTAGTCAACCTAAGTATCTCCTCAGGTCTGTGAGCAAATTAAACCCAAGGAGGGGGTCATGGGAACCCTATGAAGCTGGTCAGTCAGGTGTTCCAGAGGCCTGGAACTGTGAGAGGTAAGCAGGGGCTGTCTGGAAGGACTGTCCCTTCCACATGTGGGATGTGACACAGTCTCTAGGTAGACAGCCTCAGAGCTGACCTGGCGGCTTGGCCATGGGGAGGAATAGCTTTCTATGCTGATTCCTGCTGCCAGTACTGAGTGAGAAAACAGCAGAAGCACTTGGAGTTTGTGCTCTTCCACACAGAAGAAGGGACAGCTCGCTTCTTGTATCTGCTCCAGCCACAGAGGATTTCTCTCCACTCTCAAACCAAAGAACTGGGCTTCAGCTGAAGGAGCCACATTCTGCTACTCCACTGGTCTGGCCAACTCTCAGAAACGCTCTACAGCAGGCATCCTCAAACTGCGGGCCGCCGAGGACATTTATCCGGCCCCCTGGGTTTTTTGTGCCACCGCTGCCTGTCCTGCTTAGCAGCCGACTTGTCCCGGGGCCCGCAGTCCGGCCCTCCAACAGTCTGAGGGACAGTGAACTGGCCCCCTGTTTAAAAAGTCTGAGGACTGCTGCTCTATAAGCCTACTAAAGAACCAAGGATAAAAACTTTTTCACAGTGACTTGCACATTCAATTTAATTAGGTTTTCATTTGTGATGCAACATTCTCTCCAAAAAGAAAAAGGAACACTGATTTTAATAGTATATCCTAACCTGAAGTCCAAATATGTGTCAGAGGCTCTGCACCCGTAGCACAGTGGTCACAGCACCAGTCACATACACCAAAGTTGGCAGGTCTGATGCTGGCCCAGGTCAGTTAACCAACAATAACAAGTGCAACAAAAAAATAGCCAGGCATTGTGGACGATGCCTGTAGTCCCAGCTACTTGGGAGGCTGAGGCAAGAGAATCACTTAAGCTCAAAGAGTTTGAGGTTCCTGTGAGCTGTGATGTTACGGCACTCTACTGAGGGTGACATAGTAAGACTCTCAGAAAAAAAAAAAATCAGGGCGGCGCCTGTGGCTCAGTGAGTAGGGCTGTGGCCCCATATACCAAGGGTGGCGGATTCCAACCCAGCCCCAGCCAAACTGCAACAAAAAAATGGCCAGGCATTGTAGTGGGTTACTCGGGAGGCTGAGGCAAGACAATCACCTAAGCCCAAAAGTTTGAGGTTGCTGTGAGCTGTGACACCATAGCACTCTACCAAGGGCAACAAAGTGAAACTCTGTCTCTAAAAAAAAAAAAAATCAAATATATGTCAGAATCAGCAATAATGTTCAGATGTACTTTATGTCCAGGGCCCTATAAGGCACCAGGGACCACCAGGCACGTCCATCTATCATTCCATTGGTACATGGCAGTGGTGACTACCCAGCTTCTCAGAGAAGGGGGAGGAGCTGTGATTCACCACTGAAGGTGCCTCCCTTCAGGTCATGAAGTAACCGAGATTAAGCAAGGGAACAAAAGGTCCTGGTAAAAAGTTCTCAAGCAGCTGAAAATATCTTAAGAATAAAAAGACTTTCCTAAGGGAGAAACAACTCCCTGGGCTTTGCTGCCCTCCTTATCTATCTACCTGCACAGGAGTAGGGATGGGGGCTAGGAGGGTAGAGATATTCCCAGCAAGACCTACTATCTTCCCTGGGAGGCTGGAGAGAGGCTGTGAGGCCGTCACAGCTCCTAGTGAGCCTCCTAGGCCTTTGGCACCAAAGAAAAGGCAGTGGTTCCTAACTGCCTGGGTGGTTCCTAGGGCCTGGGCGCCTCTCCCCTTCCAGACCCAGGCTGGAACTCCCAAACCATTTAGAAGCCCAGGCTATTGATGAGTACAGGGGCTTTCTCTAGAAGGTTCAACCTGCAAAGACATCTGTCCATAGTCTGTTTGAAATACTTAGGCTTTAGGAAGAAGGATAAAGCTAACAAAATATTTGTTATAGTCAAAAAAAAAAGTCTATATAATTTGCATAGCTGTCTGTTATTTCCTTAAAGCGATAGACACGAGCAGCTTTCAGAAGTATGGATCGCACAGAGAGCGATCTGGGGATAAAAATCTCCACCTGGAGTAAAGATACCAGAGGTACCTCTGAGAAACCACCTTCCACCCCAACCAGGCTACACCCCTCACCTGAGAGATCAAAACCCCAGCCAGCACAAAGCTCTGGCTGCTCCAGCTAAACAGCAAACCTGGCTTTGCTGCACATGGCCCTGGATCCCTGCATGTCCCATTTGAAACTTCTTCCACTTGACCTAGGGCCTGGGCTGTAAACATTTAAACATCGCTTCTCCCAGCAAATATGTGCCAGGGCTCCCTCCCATAAGCAAGCCCTGGACTCATACCACCCACAACAGCACACCCTGTTATTACTAGAACCTGCATTTTGTCTTTTTGCTCTTTTCTAAATAGTTTGCATGTTCCACTTTCCAAACTTTCTCAATTTGCCTATTTTCTTCCGCTTCCAGCTTGCTGAGGCTGAATTAATGCATATTCAAATGGACTGAGATAGGGTCCCTAGGTGCCTACTGGGCCCCTACTCTGACCAGGAGGTGAGGCCAGTTCACAGTCATTTCCTACACATCTCCAAGCCAGTGTATGTCAGGGGCAGGGTAAAGGTGGTATCAAAATAAGAAGGAAAAATAAACTTTCTTTCGGGTTTAAACTTTATACCGAAGATAACAAAGAAAATGGAAGAACTAATTTTTCATAAATTATATACTGACAACCAAAGAGATCACTGCTGTAAGAACATCAATCACCGGAAATTCTCTCAGAAATCCAGCTCTATCTGCAGATATTACTAAGAACAATCTTATGGTAAGTGGTAAATGAAGTGTCTGAATTTGTACCATTCTGTTACAACTTTAAATATTTCTGAATGGAGACAGAAAAGTGTGAAGTGGGATTCAAAGAAAAAGGCCTACCAAGAGAGCTGGAAGCAGGCACAGGCTGGCCACAGAAAGGCTGTTTTATTTTCTGGATGAGGTGATGAGGCAAAGGCTCCCAGCCACTCCTCCTACCACACCAAGCCCCAGCCCTAAAGAGCCTATGTTTTGAAATTATACTATTTAATAATTCATTTTATTGGGTGGCGCCCATAGATCAGTGGACAGGGTGCTGGCCACATACACTGAGGTTGGCGGGTACACACCTAGCCCAGGCCAGCTAAACAACGACAAAAAAATTAGCTGGGTGTTGTGGCGGGTGCCTGTAGTCCCACATACTTGGAGTCTGAGGCAAAAGAACTGCTCCAGGAGTTTGAGGTTGCTGTGAGCTGTGACGCCAGAGCACTCTACAGAAGGTGACATAGGGAAACTGTCTTAAAAAAAACATTTCATTGTATGAACAATTAGGGGTGCTGATGCTCATGAGATCACCAAACTACCCACTCTGACCAAGGTAGGGCTCTCTCTGGGAGGAATTCCAACAATTCCAACCAACAGCAAAGAAGCTGCATACACAGCTGCTGGGAAGCGGCACATGGCACCGCACAGTCAGGCCTTTGCAAAGTCCTTGGGAACTTCAGAAACTCATGTAAAAAGCCACAGTTTAGCAGTTGGTGTGGACCTCAGCAGGGAAGGACATGCTGAGATTGGCATACCCACCAAGGACAGTAGCTACCATGGCTTCCAGTGCTTTGGCCAAACCTCAGATGTATGGCCTCCTGGCCAGGTGCCTATGGATTCATATTGTTGGAGCATTTGCCGTAATCCTGGGGGTTGTAGCTTTCTATAAGTTTGCTGCGGCTGAACCAAGAAAGAAGGCATATACAGATTCCTATAAAAATTATGAATCTATGAAAGATTTTGAGGAGCTGAGGAAGGCTGGCATCTTTCAGAGCATAAAGTAATTTTGGAATGCAAAGAATTTCTTTGGGCTGATTTACATAGATGTGTGTCACCAACCTGTGTTCCTGAGCTATGAATATGAGTGATAAATAATCTATTAATAAATTTTTTAAAAAGCCACAGTTTATTCAATAAAAAAGAAACACTCTCTTTTCTACAGCTGATTTCCAGAATTAAAGAAGGTGTTTGTTTTTTAAGACAGTCTCTCTCTGTTACCGAGGCTAGACTGCAGTGATATCAGGTTACCTTACAACAACCTCAAACTCCTGGGCTCAAGGGATCCTCCTGCCTCAGCCTCCCAAATGACTGGGACTACAGAACCCACCAAAACACCCGGTTAGTTTTTTTTTTTTTTTTTAATTTTTAGCAGAGATGGGATCCCACTCTTGCTCAGGCTGGTCTAGAACTCCTGAGGTCAAGGGATCCACCTGCCTCAACCTCCCAGAGTGCTAGATTATAGGCATGAGCCACCTGGCCCCTGGGGAAGGTTCTTTAAGCCAAAGAATACTTCATTTCCATTCTGGAAATGGAATCTGTTGGCTTTGTCTATGCAACAACCATATCCCCTTGTCATAGAAAGAGCACCTAGACCCCCAACTCAGGCCGGCCAGAGGGCCACAGTCCTGCCCCCACCCCACTCAATTGGCTAGGTCAGGGAGATGTTGACAAACCAGACTGGGCCACCTGGCAACTTCTCAGAATGGTGAAACTTCTGGGTGTTGTTAGCTGCAGTAGCATTGTTAGCTGCTGAAGACACCACAGGACTAGAGTTTACCTAAGACTGAGGCAGACACAGAAGAAAGGAAGACACTCAAGAGAAGAGAAAGAGAAAGACACGACACCACATGGCCTGAACCCCTGGCTCCCCCGGTGTCTGGAGCTGTCTATGCCCTGTACTTCTCAGCTGCGTGAGAAGTCATCTGTAACCTACAGCACCGTGCCCTTTTCAACTTGGATCTGCAAGGCCTGGTCAGTACCTGAGAAGACCAGCAAAGGACAGGCAGTAACAGCCAAAGGACAAGAGCACAGAGCAGGCCCCAGGGAGACCTCAAGGACAAGTGCAAAGACATCAGCCAGGCTCTCCTCAGCGACAGCCGACCAGGGGGCTATAGACTTCCCAAGAACACTGCACCCCCAACCAAAGCCCAGGACCATCTGCTCTTCTGAAAGGGTGACTTATGATGAGAACCATAAAGTTACACCTGAGTTCCCCCCACACACACACATAGGGCACAAGCTAAGGGAAAAAATTTCCACATTTTTGAAAATACAATCTGAATTCAAACAACAGTGAATGCTAGAAAGAAACTGAATAAAACAGCAAACACAACAAAAATGGAAAAAAATTCCAAGGCAAGGGTGATACCCCTGGAGGCAAGAAAAATTTCTCAGAAATGTGCTCCCAGGGTTTCCAGAGTTGGGTGGGGAAATTCTTTACAAATCTAGAGTTCCCAACCATGGGAAAACAGGGAGGCGTTTCCTGGTTCCCAGCAAGCCGGGTAGGCCTGGCACACGTCTCTCTGTCCTGTGCCTCTGTGCCACTGGGCCATGGCTGGCCACAGGCTGGGAAAATGCTCAACCATTAGTCAGGGTCAGTATCAAAGCCCTGAGGGCCAGGCAGGTGGCTCAGGCACTCTGGGAGGTCAGGTGGACTGCCTGAGCTCATGGGTTTGAGACCAGCCTGAGCAAGAACAAGACCCCATCTCTAAAAATACAGCCGGGCATTGTGGCAGGTGCCTGTAGTCCTAGCTACTTGGGATGCTGAAGCAAGAAAATTACTTGAGCCCAGGAGTTTGAGGTGCTGTGAGCTGTGATGCCACACACTCTACCGAGGGCTACATAATAAGACTCTCTCTCATAAATAAATAAATAAATTAAATAAAAGTGGATGACAGAGAGCCTGGGAAGGCGGTGTACCCCACCTTTCCAGTGTCACAAAGTGCGGTCCACTGACCAAATACATTAGAAGCTACTAGAAACCTGTTCAAAAATCCACAGAGTGACCAGGCAAAAGTGGAGAGGGTGCCCCATTCCTAACAAGTCCCCATGACGATTGTTAGGTAAGCGGAATGGAGTGCCCTGGTGCCACTGTGTGATGCAAACACACGTGCACAGCACTCTGTACCCTCCCTCAGCTGGCGCCATCTTCCCTGTGTGTGCAGCCCTCAAGTGAGGAAACATTCCACCTTTTACTGGGGAAACAGGTACAATGATCACACCAGGAGGCCAGTCAGGGGCTAGCTGAGACCACAGCTCACATGACCAGTCCACAGGGGCTCTCCAGAAGACAACGGGCCAGTCAGGACAATATGGACAGTGCTACATTCTTTTCAACAGTCGTCAGTTCAGCTGAAAGAGAAAGGACTATTATGACTCTGCCTCGGCCAAGCTAGCAATAACTTAAAGCCTCGTAACCGCTGCTCATGCAGAGGGAAGAAGTCCTTTATTTCCCTCACATCAGAAAAACAGTGAGATTCATCTAAAAAAAGAAACATCTTCACTAACTGAACACAGGCCTCTATATTCCAATGATTTCTTGTTAGATAAATAAAAATTTTTATCAGTATCCCAAAGTGGCTAAAAAAATTATACTCGTACTTCAAGAATTTTGAGAGAAAACACACATTTAAGACTTATCTTCTAGATCACAGAGCAGGCAAAGTTCAACTGCTCGTGCACTTTCCTCTCTCCCCTGGGACCTTCTTCTAAGGAAAGTAGAAGGGGAGATGTCTGTCTGTTAACCTGCCTGACCACTGCAGGGTGGAGACCCGTAGGGGCCACCACGTGGAGGAAGAGCCACCTCCAGGGTGGTCCCCACCACCCTTCAGGAGGGAGGAGGTCCTCCCCAGAGCCTTCTGGACAGCTCCTCCCAGGATCCAACAGCCACTGGAACAGGCACAGGAGAGCTCAGACTAAATGTTAGACAGCCTCCTAGGACTTTCAATCGAATACCCCAAACTTACACAAGGTATCTCATTTTCTTTATCGAAACGCTGCTACCACTTGGTCTCCCTGAGAAGTGCAGTCTGTGGGGCAAATGATATCGTGACTAGTAAGTCGTTTTTAAAAACAGCGTGAAGCACGGACAGGGTCAGGAGACCTGATTCTGGCTGTTCCTACTGCTCCGGGAAACGGGGGTGTGACACGGGGGTGTGACAAGCTGCGCCTCCCCACTGGGGCAGAGGATCAAACACCCCGCCCACTGCACAGAGGGGACCCAGCAACATACCATAAAAGCAAAAGAACATTCTTCAGTACCCACCCCACCCCTCCTCTCCTGCTCAAAGCAGTTGTTTCACAAATAACCAAATCATGGAGAACCTTTTTCAAACATCACACCAGAAAGCACATGAGGTTCTATTGGCTTGTGGGGCTCCCCAGTGGGCTAAAAGGGCTTCCCCTCATCTTTGGAGGTGTGAAGAACAGGCCTCAGAACCCACCCTCCTCCACAGAAAGCACCATGATCCCTGGGCAGAGAGTTTACTTCCCCGATGTGTGCCTCTCTGGTGATGGAAACACACACTGTCAACACACACCCAGGAATGCCACCACGGGACAGGCCAGGCTATTACCATGTGATCAGTACAAATTTTCCAGCTTGAGGCATCTGAAAAAAATGTAGAAGTGCATGGGAAAATCTACATTCCCATGATTTTGTGCTTCAATTAGACAGACCTGGTGGTACTGGAGGCATTGGGTACTGGGTGTTGCCATCTCTCAAGGAGTGGGCATGTGTGCAGGAGTGAGGGACCAAGGACCCTCAGCCAGGCCCAGCAATGATGGGACACCTGTCTCAAAGGAAGTTTCAGATGCCAGCCATGGAAGGCCACAAAAGAAACGGCTGGTTTGCTTATCTCTGCCCTCCAGCCAGTCCTCCAGGAAGTCAAGCCTAACTCCTCCCTCAGAGGATGCAGAGGGACCAGGCAGGTTTCTGTAGGCAAAAAGGGAGTGAGATTTCTGGCAGGGATTGCTGATGTCCTTTAACCCTTCAGCTAGCCCCCACCTCACCTTGGGCAGCACGGGCTGTGGGGGGGCCTTGGGAAGGCCATGCCCTCGTATGGCCTCTTCATGTCCCACCACCTGCTATCTCTCCATAGTCACTCTCAATACTGAATTCCACCACCTGCCACCTCATCCACCTGGGGCCTTTTCTACACCTGTCACTGGACTGGTCCCTTGCCACTCAGATCACAGTTTAAACATGGCCTCCTCAGAAACCACCAGGCATGGCTCGGCACCTGTAGTTCAGTGGCTAGGGCACTGACCACATACACCAGGGCTGGTGGGCTTGAATCTAGCCGAGGCCTGCCAAACAATAATGACATCTACAACAAAAAAAATAGCTGGGCGTTATGGTACGTGCCTGTAATCCCAGCTACTTGGGAGGCTGAGTCAAGAGAATCACTTAACCCTAAGAGTTTGAGGTTGCTGTGAGCTGTGACACCACAGCACTCTACTGAGGGCTACATAATGAGACTCCTGTCTCTAAAAAAAAAAAAAAAAAGAAAAGAAAAGAAAAAAAAACCACCAGACATTTTCTCTCACATCAGCAGCTGCCATTCCGGGCATAGCCCCTCCTCCATCTGACCTTTTCCAATGTGTCTGCTTAACCTGTTTCTCTCCAGTGCCTAGAACAGCACCTGGGACACAGTGAGCCCCCTAAACATCCACTATGTGAATGACACCAACATGAAAAACAGGGCCAGGCACAGTGGCTCAGGCCTGTAATCCTAGCACTCTGGGAGGCCACAGCAGGTGGACTGCTTGAGATCAGGAGTTCAAGATTAGCCCAATCAAGAGCAAGACCTCATCTCTACTAAAAATACAAAAACTAGCCGGATATCTATAGTCAGGAAGCTGAGGTCAGAGAATCACTTGATCCCAAGAGTTTGAGATTGCGGTAAGCTGTGACGCCACAACATTCTACCCAGGGAAACAGAGTGAGTGAAAAATAAAATAAAATAATCAACACAGACATCTGTCATACCATCTCCTCAGACTACCACTGTTAAACCTTAAGACTTTTGGGCACTGGCCCCATAGACCAAAGGTGGCGGGTTCAAAACTGGCCCCAGACAAACTGCAACAAAAAATAGCTGGGCGTTATGGCGGGCGCCTGTAGGCCCAGCTACTAGGAGGCTGAGGCAGAAAATCACCTAACCCCAGGAGATGGAGGTCGCTGGGAGCTGTGACGCCACAGTACTCTACCCAGGTACATAGTGAGATTCTGTCTCAAAAAAACAAAAATAAAAACCTTGAGACTTTTCTCCCAATCTGTTCCCTTTGGTCACTACCTCTTCAGTTAAAAACAGCTACTGCCCTGTCTGCCCAACAACAAACTGCCTGGGAACAGCAATATCACACCCAGTGCTTAATAAACGCTCACTACACAAACAGTGGTTGGAGCCTGGCCCCATGGTGCTGGAGCACCGAGGCAGCTGGGCTCAGCCCAGATGGGTGATTCTTACTCAACCCACCGTGCATCCACAAGCTGCCTTTGCAGCTGCGTGGCCTAAGGCAAGTGGACAAGCTCTCCTACAGCCCTATATGACCCCTAGCAAGTGAAGGCAACCACCACTGCTCAGGGTTGCTATGAGGGTTGCCAAGAGCAAGACTGGCAAGTAATAGGTATCCAAATACCTGCCTCCTTGTCCCTGCCCTGCAAGGAGCGTTCTGTCTACAGAGATGTTTCTCAGCAGCTCCCCAAGGAGATGATAGCCGTGGAGGCATCGCCATGAGAATGTGCTGAGTAGAAATTGCCTGCCAGCATAACAGGTGGCGTCAGCCATAGGCATCTCTTCTTTCCAGTCCATACACACAACCTGTCCAACGCCCCACAGTCAGACATGGCAGTTCAGCTTCAAGTGCTCCTCACAGAAAATGGCTCTGAGAAGGAATTCCTTTTTCTGAGGTCCTGCCTACAGCCTGCAGAAATGCAGAGACACTCTTACAAAAGAATACCAGAGGGCCAGGCTTGGGTGGCAGCTGGAAGCTTGAGCACCTGTCAAGGCATTAGGTTGCTGTTCTCTGCTCTTCAGAGAGAACCTCAACCTCTCTTTTTGCCAATCATTCCGTCTGCGGTTACTTTCCTCTGCATCACCGATCAGAGGGCTCTGGGAGCAGTAACACAAGTCTCAGATGTGCTAACTCTTTGACAGTAGTAACAGAACACAAGTAGACAAGAGACAGGAAGCAGACAGAGCTCTGAGTAAAAGCTGGGTGCACTGACTGAGCCCCTCCTACAGAGGTCCACATGCCTACTTGGACCTACTCAGACATTCATAAAAATCCACAGGAGAGGCTCGGAGCCTGTGGCTCAATCGGCTAAGGCGCCAGCAACATACACCTAAAGTGGCAAGTTCGAATCCAGCTCGGCCCACCAAACAACAATGACAGCTGCAACCAAAAAATAGCCAGGTGTTGTGGCGGACACCTGTGGTCCCAGCTACTTGGGAGGCGGAGGTAGGAGACATGCTTGAGCCCAGGAGTTACAGGTTGCTGTGAGCTGTGATGCCAGAGCACTCTACCCAGGGATACAGCTTGAGGTTTCGTCTCAAAAAAAAAAAAAAAAACCCAAAGAAGAGTGATTCTTTCTACCCCATCTTACAGAAGGAAAAACTGAGGCACAGGAGGTTAAGGAACTAGTCCAAGCCTGCACTGCCAGCCAGTAGTAGGACCAAGATTTGATCCCAGATTTTGGTTTCTGGTCCCACCCTCTTAATCGCAATTCTTTTTTTTTTTTTAGAGACAGAGTCTCACTTTATCACCTTCGGTAGAGTGCCGTGGTGTCACACAGCTCACAGTGACCTCCAACTCCTGGGCTTAGGCAATTCTCTTGCCTCAGCCTCCCAAGTAGCTGGGACTACAGGCACTCACCACAACACCTGGCTA
The DNA here is from genome assembly GCA_963574575.1 of Galagoides demidoff. Lineage (NCBI taxonomy): Eukaryota > Metazoa > Chordata > Mammalia > Primates > Galagidae > Galagoides > Galagoides demidoff. The sequence goes on along the minus strand of CAUYQV010098046.1, from coordinate 301 downwards.
TTTTTTTGTTGCAGTTTGGCTGGGGTCGGTTTTGAACCTACCACCCTAAGTATAAGTATATGGGGTTGGCGCCCTACTCACTGAGCCACAGGTGCCGCCCTGCAGAACCGTTCTTTTTTTTTTTTTTTTTTTTGAGACCGAGCCTCAAGCTATCCCCCTGGGTAGAGTGCCATAGAATCACAGCTCACAGCAACCTCCAACTCCTGGGCTCAAGAGAGTCTCCTGCCTCTGCCTCCCAAGTAGCTAGGACCACAGGCGCCTGCCACAACGCCCGGCCATGTTTTGGTTGCAGCCATCATTG